>CAIGRN010168512.1:0-12656 GCA_903798345.1 Fraxinus anomala | reverse complement strand
TGCAGACCAAGTTCAGCCAGGTCCCAACTCTCTTTCCTCTTCCCTTATGTACGTCTTAAATTAATTTCGTGTTGTTGTATTGACGGACCATTTGGGGTTTTCCAATCTGGGTATGATACAGATCTGAGGGATTTGTAGCTTTTCGTGGATTTTGTTTGATGCATTAGCAATTTATAATTTTTTTGCATTTTCGTATTCGTTTCAATGATTGCAACGATGTTTGGCTGAGTTGTATATGAAATGACTGGAAGTAGATGTTTATTCGTCAAGGGATTGAGTTTTACCCTTTAAAAAAAAAAACTTTCTTTTGGGTTAATTTGAAAATATGTTCTTATATTTGTCTCCCTAGCTTTTCATGGTCCAAATGGACCCTGTGCAACTTGGTAGTTTCAAATTTGAATTAGAATATGAAAAATTGACGAAGTGAAACAAATTTATCAATGCGTGTGTTCTTTTACATTTTAATTTGTTATTTAAATATATAAATAGTGTTCACCGGAGGACATATTTATGTATATCCCTGCATGTGTGTTTCTGACTGACGGATCCAAAGCAATGTTTGGAAAGGCAAAATAGGGTATTGCAAGGCGAGGCAAGAAACTCTAGGTTGTTGAGGCTTACAAAACCTATAAAATACCTCAAAAGAATATAAAAATAGGAAAAAATGTTCTTAATAAACTATAAACATCTTAAGAAATTCGCCTTCTTCAGCTTGCTTTGATATCTTCCCCTACCCTTTCGTTTCCCTTCCCTGTAAAGGAAACAGAAACCCTTAAAGATTATAGGTTATGGAAAATTTGAGATTAAAGCATAAGGCTAAAGCAATAATAAAATACACAGAAGATGCAAGACAAATGGATTAATATGTTAGTTGCTCCAAGGCGTAAGCCTTACAAATGGCATTTAAGGCATGAACTTTGAGGCTTTCAATGAAAGCTTCACTTAGGGTGTTAAGTGGATTGAGCCAAGCTGCTCGGCTTGTCCATTGTCGGCCTTGGCTTAGCCCACCTAGTGAGCCTCATGCTTGCAAATGGTGCTAGCCAAGCTGGCACACATTTTTTTTTTTATTTTTCTATTAAAAATTCATTTTTTTCCCTCTTCTCCTGAACAAGAATGCAAGTGGGCCCAGCTTGGCTTGCTCCATGACTTGTCTCTAGGCCGGGCCGGGCCGGGCCGTGACAACTCACCCCACTTGACATTCTAGCCTCACTCAAGACTGTACTCAAGGCATCAGTTTTAAACAGCTATTTTAAACAATGGTCCAAAGCCAGGACTTGGCATGTAATTTTCTGGATGAATTGCGGCACACAGAAGCAATCCGATTACATGTCAAAACTTGAAATTGTTAACAGGGATGGCCTTGGGAAGTGAAGAAGAAATTGAGTGAGATGGTTCTGATGGATATTTATTATTAACAATGTAGTGTCATGCGAAACATTCTAAGCCCCAGAGGAAAGAGTCACGTGTGGTTAATGTTTTCTTTATTTGTCTAAATAGCGAAGTCCCTGTTTGAGAACACCCTTTAAAAACTCATTTTTTCCCGAACTCATTTTTAACCACACTTTCTTTCAATAAAATAGTTTTACACGGAAACTCCAAACATTTTCCTACTTTTTAACCATGCATTCTCTAAAAAATATAATTACAAAATCTAATTTCTCAAAAAATGGGGTTTAAACAAAACATAAATTTTACATAATACCTGCTATCAGCTTAACTAAAAGGGTTTCATCCCACAGTATGTTTTCGTATATTGATAATCCAATTTAAGTGACTTATATTTTTGAACAGGCATGTCTTGGCAATGGTTTCTAAACTGCAATGGTGCCAAATTCTTCTGTCTTTTTTTGAAAGACCAGTAGAATGGATGCTCATAAGATTGGATTTCTTCAATTGATCTTTAGTTTCTTAAATCTTGCAGGAACCAGAACCCATTGACTGGGAGTATTACAGAAAAGGGATTGGCTCTCGCTTGGTCGATATATATAAGCAAGCATATGATGGTATGTGCCGTATGTTGCTTTTGGTTTTTTATTTTGCCTAGCAAATCTCTTCCTGGACAGCATTGAACGTCCTTGCTGCAAGACTATTTTTTTCATGTGATGTTCTCTCACTTTAATGTTAGAAATAATATTTCAAATCCCTTTAGGTCTAGGTCCACATACTGAGCTGGTTGTATACGCTGAGAGATAACATTGTGGATGGTTATTTTAATCTTTGGCTAATGTTCATATATTTGATTTTTGTTTCTTAGATTAAGGTGGTATTTGATAACAAAATTCAGCAAAATATTTTAAATGCTTATTTTATTTAGCATGTTTAATAAGATTTAAATGGTATCACTTAAAACTATGGTGCTCATTTAATCCAATCTGTACTAGACAATTCAACATTCACTAACAGCTTGCGGCATTGCAACATTCATTTTATTTTATTTTGTCAAACACCCTCTATATGGTACCATCACTGATATGCATGTAGAATTTGTACGCAATAAACTTAGCTGGGCAAAAGATGCTAACACGTGTGTGTGTGTGTGTATATATATATAAAGCTGAATTCATGGTATTGTCTATTTGATAATTCTTAAGCATGGCATGGCTTTTGAGAACCCTAAATCTACTTTTGAGATCCCAAAGCTGCTTTTAGACCTGTTTGGCTAATTTTATGAAAGTATTTCTTTTAGTTTGAAAAGTTTTTAGAGGAAGCTATAAAGCACTTCCGGAATAGAAAATTAATTTCTACTAAGGTAGCTTCTTTAGGAAGCTCTTCTACAGGAAGTAAAAACATAAGTCATGCCAAATGGGCCGATAATTTGTTGCTAGGTAGGTTCATGACCGCAAGTAAAAATACTCTCTTGATTGCAAAAACTAATTCCAGCATGGAGGACGAGTTATTTTATCCATGCAGATTAGTTTTTCTACTTAAGAAATATGATTCAGTAGGCATGTTCTAATATCTGATCAGGGTATCATTTAAAGCCTATATTTAAGTGCATTTTTCAATGGATTGTTGAGTGCTGGTACGACTTCTCCAGTGTTTAAAAATTGGTTGTAAAATATGTCTGGTTATCAAGAAGCACTTTGTTTGAATTTCCTAATGCATGTGAATGCGTTATGGTAGTTAAGTAACAAACTGATTTTCAGATAGGGAGCATTAGACCTCGGCTCCCCAACCCTTACATGCTAGAGCATCTAGGTCCCCAAGCTACGAAATTGAGCACATGGGTTCCCACTCTTTACTTTGTGCTCCTTATTTGTCCTCAATATACATGAATAATTCATTTGACCGTTTAAAAAGTCGAAATCGGTGTCCAGTAATATAGTAAAGTCAAACAAATTAATTCAGTTGCGTTAACGTTATTATTAAATAAAAGGAAAAAGAAAGCCCCCACCCTCGGCCCAATGGCCACTATCACAGTGGTGACCACCGGCGATCACCAAAACATTGGCTACCACTTATTGTTGCCAACTCTTGTCATTAACAGCAACACCTAAAATCACAAATGTAGCATAATTAACAAACACCCAATTTATACATAAGACCGGAGTTTTACATGAAGCTGGTGTGAATTGTATTCTAACGCTTCAAAGGCTGTACAACCCATTTTTGAACTCTAGTCAGCAGATTTAAAGAAACCCAACAAAACTTGACACGTAAATTTATAACAGCAACCGAATCCGTAAAATTGAATGAATATAGGCAGGTTCTTCATTCTTGATACGTTACCAGATTACCGCCTGTAATCCTAAATTTGTACATATGTATCAGATATGGAGACCACTGGTTATCCATTTATAGCTAAACTAATGATGATGGATGCAATCGAATAATAACTAGAATTGTAGAAGAGAAGAGAAAAGTGGGAGAGGAAAGCGAGATTAAAACAGGGAACTGAAAGTGTTTTCAGTTTGTTCTGGGGCACAATGAAATATCCAGCATTTCTGAGATAAATTTTACCATGCGATACATTTTTTTTATTTTTTTGAGTCAACTTGGACCTTCACAAAATCTGCATGCTTGTATTGATAGTTTGTCCTAAACTTTTCTTTTAAAAACTAGCGTTTTAGATGACATCATTAAGTAGAAGCCCCAAAACAGCCTCATATTCAATATAATCTTTTTGTGTTATTGCATGATTGCATCACCTTTATTTTTGAATGGTCAACTTTGTTTGACAATAGTTGGTAGTGCAAGTAGTGAAAATTGGAATTTATATCAATAATACTGTAGTTCATTTTAGAGAATTGGGCTCAATCAAGATTATGAAGCTGTTTTGAAAAACCTTATCCGTTAACACAGCTCCCTAGCTACGAGTTATAATTGAGAACAATAATGTGCTTGAGGAGATGATCCAGGGAAATTTCTATATTAATTTTTTGAATTTGAGAACAATTCCTCAGAATCTCCATTTATCTTTGGATCATGATATATCAAATTTTAGAATTTGAGAACAACTCATTAGAACCTCTAGTTTAGCTTCCAACCAAAACATGATAAAATCAGGTATTTTTTTGTTTCCGAGAAGATATCTTGGTCCTAATTAAGTGACCTTGACCTCTAGTTTATTCACCTTGTAGTGATTTCATTATGGACAATGGAGAATGCTTAAGAAAGACAATTTCTCTGGAATTGAAATGGTCTATTTTTGTCGAAAATGAAGTGTAAAATGTCTAATATACCTATATTAACCAAGGTTTTACTTGATCTGCAACGTGCACATATCTGTTTCTATCTACACGCGCGCGCGCGTGTTGGGGAGCCGAAGTGACCTTATCACACACTAAATTTGTGAACATGCTTCATTTTAGAATAAATTTTGAGCACGGGGATTTGTTGTCAGAAACAATAAGGCTGAGAAAGTAGTTGCGAGGTGTGGCAAAAAGCCTGAGAATAGTTCAGCAATTAATTGTCTCTCATAAGAAATTTTACAAGTTAATTTTGTTAGCCAAACTCTTATATTCCTGTTTAGAATTTCCAGCTTCTAGATAATTTTCTACACTGTTTGGAGCCTGATTGCACTTCTCTGTTTGACTTTTTGGCTTGAAGTGATGCATCTGATCAATCATATTTTGCTTTGCAGAGGTTAAAATCCCACAATACGTTGACAATGTCACTCCTCAGTACAAGCCCAAGTTTGATGCGCTGGTGAGAAGAATTAGGAATATAATCTATAATTACAGCTTTGGACAAATAGGTTCAATGCTGGGGAAATTTATATCTTTCTCCTCTTTCAGTGTCCAACGGACAAATAAATTCATTTGGGTACATGAATTTGTTGACAACTGTCTGGGGAAGTGGTAAATTTTAGATGTTATTATACTTGCTGGGATATTATCTAAACAAGCATCTTGAGAAACTCAAGCCAAACAATATTTTTTTAAAATTGAAAACAAATTAAGAATGCAAGTATTTGTCAAGTGGGATTTTGAAGGATTCTGCAATACTAAACATGATTCTGGGAAGAACATTTAGAATTGCTCTTGAAAGAACTACATTTTTTCTTTTTCTCCCCAGATCACTTCATGATCACAATCTTCAAAGAAGTACATTATATCAAAACAGTTCTAGAGGAGGAATTCATCCCTCGATACAGATATACAGAAATTGGTGGGGATTGTCAGGGTAATAGTAGACAATCAGCATACACTGCAGATCAACCTTACCCTCATAAACTAGTGACAAGTGAAGATACCCTGACATGTGCGCAGTTGCATTACTTATTTGCAACTCTCTATTTTTCTGAAATTTTAGGAGAATCTTATATTAATGTTTCTTGTCTTGAGTTTCAGTTGGTAGAGCTTAAAGAGGCTGAGCAGAGGTCACTTAAGGAGTCTGAAAGATTACAAAAAGAAATTGCAGATGTCCAAGAGTTGAAGGTGAAGCATACACATTTTTTGAAAGTATAAATTCCCACCCCATCCCATCTTTCTCTCTGGATTTTTCATTCGATTTTGGTGCAACAGATGAAGCTTAGTACGATGACAGCTGATGAATACTTTGCAAAGCATCCTGAACTGAAGAAGAAGTTTGATGATGAAATCCGAAATGATTATTGGGGCTATTAGTTTGAGCTTCTCATCTTGCAGGTGAACATCCTCTTCAAGATCAACTGCGTTTGAGGAATAAAAGAGAAGGCGTAATTTGTTTTGTTGATTTGTTTCTTGGGTACTCTGAAGATTTGAACTGCAATACGTTATTGCATAATGTCCAAATGCACCCTCACAGTTGAGGATTAAAATGTGTTCAAATATGAAGATTGTCTCAGGAGCAGTTTTTTCTTTTTTTGGGCTGAACTTCTACAGAATTTCACCTCTTCATGCAAATCAATGAGAATAATCTCTGGAGTGAAATTACTCTGTGTGAAACTTGTATTTGATCATTCTCCAGCTCCTTGTCTCCACAAAAGATGATATTGATTGGGCCTTTAGGGGCAATGCACTTATTTATTGAGATAATTCTGTGAAGGTCTACGAAAATGGTTCTTAAAAACTTCGGGGCCGTTCTCTTTGGCCGTTTTGGATCGTTTTCTATTTTCTATTTTTCAAAACAGTGAAAAAACGTTCTCTTTCATATTTTCGAAAACGCGTTTTTGAAAATGAAAAAAATATCGTTTTGGACGTTTTCAAGCGAAACTCACGAAAAACTTGAAAACACGGTCACTTTCCACTTTTCAACCCTCTTCTGCCAAAAAAATGGAGCAGCCACTTCCAACCTTCTAAACTCGTGCCATCCTCCTCCAACACCATTGGATTTGCATACCATTGTGAAGTCCTCAATCCCTTCTTCAATNCCAAAACAATGGAGCAGCCACTTCCAACCTTCTAAACTCGTGCCATCCTCCTCCAACACCATTGGATTTGCATACCATTGTGAAGTCCTCAATCCCTTCTTCAATAACCACACAAACCACTACCCAAACATATACCAAAATCAATCAAAAATCATCCTCAAAAATTGAAAGGAATATAGCTCCAATTTACCCAAAACGTTGACCCAACCACAGCCAAAATAGCCATAGCCACTGTCTGCACCAACCACCGCCAAGTCGCGACGCTCGCCTGCAATAGAATTGTTGCTTTTTTGTTTTTTGTTTTTTTCAGTTACAACACCGCTTGCATACCACGAACCCAATCAACCGCCGCATCAAAGAAAAGAAAAAAAAAAAGATGAAGAAGGAGATCGCGGGGAGCGCCCAAACCACCATTGCGCCGCTCGCAGGGAGATCGTCGACAATCGCACGAAGAGGACAGGGAGAAAGAGAGAGAGATGAAGACTGAAATGAGTTGGAAACGAAGAGAGAGAGAGAGAACACGTTTTCCTTCATTTATTTTCGAAAACAATTTTTAAAAATGCCAAAAATAACATATTTTCAACAATCTCAAAATACACCCCCAAAACAAAAACTTCAAAATGAAGTCAAAACTCAAAACACAAGACTGAAACATAAATAAAACGGCCCCCTCAAGTTTGGTCGACTTGATTTTNATGTAAAAAAGAACACATTTTTAACAATCTCAAAATACACCCCCAAAACACAAAACTCAAAATGAATTCAAAACTCAAAACACAAGACTGAAACATAAATAAAACGGCCCCCTCAAGTTTGGTCGACTTGATTTTTTTATTTTTTTAGAAATTTACTATCAAGATAAAGTTGATAGCCCTTTATACATTACATTATCGGAAATTATATTTGCTGTCCCTTCCCTACTTACTCTGCCCTTTCATCCCCTCGTGTAGTTCGACCCTCCTTGCCAGCCCCCATAATCTGAATCAGAACACGTGCACATTTTAGTTATAGTTGGATGGGGTTGATTGTGATTCTTTGTAATTGACTTCGTGTTGAATACAAATTTAAATCTTTTAAATTCATTTCTAATGTTTTGCATGATACTATTTTGGCTTGATTGATGAAAATTGACGTGTTTTGCATTAATCAACTTGCAATCGACAAGGTGTGATTTTTGCTACCAGTAATGCCCCTCAGAAGTGCAATGAGAGGGGAATAACACAGGAAGGGAGAAGTGCAGTGGGTGCGACGCACCACTGAGGGGAGGATGGATGGAGTGGTCGGGTTTCTGTAGATGGACGGGGATCTAGGTGGTTGGGAGTAAGGCGGCGGGGAGAAGATGGGGAAGGAGGAGCATCCATTTAAAGTGTTAAAGAGGATGAAAATGACACTTTGTTTACAGGATATGCCATTTCTCACTTTGTAAAAGAGCTTTATGATGAATATAACTTAGTGTTTGAAAATTAATTTTAGAAGAGCTTTTAGCTATCCTACACACTAGATCATTTTCTTCGAACAACTCTTTTAAGTAGAAGAAACATTTTTATAAAATTAATCGAGTGAGTTTAAAAATAACTTTTGAATCTTAGAAATTCTTTTTGACTTTTCAAAAGTCATGACAAACAATCTTTTAAGGATTCATTTGACAGGCAAAAGTGGAAAAAAATTCAAATTTCATGTTAGTTGGAAAGTAAAAACTCACTAAACCAATAAGAATTCATTTTTCATGAAAATAAAGAAAATGCAGCTTCAAGTGATTATATCTTGAAATTCGATTTTCATTTTTACGTTGCAATTAAATGGTTAAAGTGGAATTCTTTTTTCTCAAATGTGACATTTTGGCAATCAAACATGACCTAACATCCTTACATTTTCTAAACTTTTTATTTTAAAAAGCATCTAGTCATAATAGAGAGTATTTTTATGTTTAAAGATAATTTTTTTTTATACATTTCAATAAACTCTTTATTTTTTGTCCTTTATTTTACTTTTTTTTTTCAACAGTCATTTATTTTTTTTTCTTTTTCTTTTAATTTATATATACAATTTAGATATCCATAGCTAAAATATTCAATATAAAACGAACAATTTAAGTAGTTGAATACTAAACCTTGTAGTTTCATTAAAGGCAATTTTGATAAAATATAAATAGAGTTTATTTGACTTTATTTTAAAAAGTTAAAATAAATTTTTTTAAAGCATAATTTTAAATTTTGATTTTTAAAATAAAGAGCATCTCATTTTTAAAGATATTCCTGAATATATTATTAAAGTTAACTAAATATGTTTTAAATTATTTTTAGATTATTTAAATAAGTATGCTTTATCATTCGTTCTGGATTTTCAACATTATTTATTATGTATAACTAAGAGAATATAATGGGAATTCAAAATTGTATGTAATTTTATGAATAATGCAAGTAAATTCACAATTAAAGAAAAAAAATCCTAAATAATAGTAAATGATGGCGAATAAAAGTTTTGACATTTTCTTTGATAAAGTCGTCGTAATCTGCATTTTGTTCATTTCGAATGGCATTAGATACGGCCATATAAAATTCTTGGTATAGAATTATTTTGTGTATATATTTACAGTGATTTTTAATTTTTTATATTTTCCGAACATACGATTGAAAAGTAGGAAAATATTATAGATTTGTGTGCAAAAATTATTTTAATTGAAAAACATTGATTGAAAATGAGTTTAGGAAAATATAAATTTTAGAAAATAGTGTTCAAATGTGAGCTTAATTTAATACAGAAATAATTATATTAAATTAATTTTACTATCATCTAACATAATTCGTGTCATACACCGGAGTTTCACACATTTTCTGGGGATACGAAAGTGCAGAAAAAGAGCCGATCGGTAGAGACTGCGGCCTGCTTACAGCGCACTCGCATTAAAAAGCCTCTATAAAAGGATATCGTTTGAATCCTAAACCTGCAGCTCGTAATCAGTCAAAAATCCAGCAGAGTAGCAGGAAAGTTGATTCTACGGTAGCAGAAGAAGTAGAAAAACGTAGTAATCGAAAAGAATGTCAGTGCAGGAATATCTGGACAAGCACATGCTTTCCCGGAAAATAGAGGACGCCGTGAATGCGGCGGTTAGGGCTAAGACGCCGGATCCAGTTCTATTTATCTCCAATCACATGAGAAAAGCTGTATCGTCTGCAATTATCAAGGTCAAGGCCAGGCAAATTCTCGATAGCAGAGGAATTCCCACTGTTGAAGTTGATTTGTTCACCAACAAAGGGATCTTCCGCGGTGCTGCCCCCAGCGGTGCCTCTTCTGGAATGTACAAGTTTTTGTCCATTTTTTTTTTAACGAGAATTGGCCTATTTTTTGTTGTAATTAATTGTTAGAATTTGGTGTACTGTTAATTGATGAGAAGTAGGGAGCTGGTAGTTAAATTACTGGACACTAAAATAAGAAGAGGAATTTGGAGTCTATTGTTTTACGTATATTTGGTGTTCTTTCCGGAACGTAGAAATTTGAATATAATTATTTTTTTGTTATAAACATCTATGATTATAAAATGCATAATCATCATCATCTGGTAAAAGACACAAAAGTTTGTTAACATAGCTCCTATTGAACCCCATGGATTAAATAACATATGATAGTTTCAATTTCAATTGCATAAATATTAAAGACAGTCATGGGAATCAGGTCCTTAATTGGTAGTCCAAAACTGAAATTACGGCTTCAGATTTGAAGTAATCCAAATTTTCTTTTCTCCAACATATAATGAGGTTTTTGAGAATTCTTTTTTTGATCCTTGACCTGTCTGCTGTGTTCAATAGGTGTAATTGTGCCTGTTTATGGAGTGGATATTGTTATTTTCATGAGAAACTCTTAGAACTATAATTTTTCTCCATTGATTCAAAAACCATATTATTTGGCGGCTAGCAAATGCTTTTGATTGACTTTCTTGGTGCATGTTTGAGCTATTAGTGCTACATAGAAAATAATCACCTCGAACCTATAGCAGCTTGTTGATTTTAATCACAACAATTCTTCTATCACTGACTTTCTCGGGCAATTTGAGATCAGGATACGATTTAGTCATGTTAAAATCATTTCATTCGCAGGACTACATTGCATAGTTACCGATACACTTAAGGCTTTTCCAGTATTCTGCCATTGTACCAGTTTTCTTACACAAGCCAAGCATTTTGTCAAATGCTAGATTGAAGTCCAGGCAGAGGGGTAACTTCATTAATTGTTTTTATACCCAGGTATGAGGCTATTGAATTGCGAGATGGAGACAAGGGAACATATCTTGGAAATGGCGTGAGTAGGGCTGTCAAGAATATCAATGAGAAAATATCTGAAGCTTTAATCGGTATGGATCCAACTCTCCAAGCTCAAATTGATCAAGTCATGATTGACTTGGACAAGACTGAGAAGAAGGTAGCTTATTGTTCTTCGATTGAAGTATCCAGTTGTTCTGCCGGTGCCTGTATTAGCATTCATTTCGCTACATGAAATCTATCTTTGTATAAATGACATCACACATTAAATAGATTGGATTTTCTATATTCATTTCTAGTTTACCATTTACAGGGCGAACTTGGGGTAAATGCAATTTTAGCAGTCTCAATTGCCGCTTGCAAAGCTGGAGCAGCTGAAAAAGAGGTATGCCCACCTTGAATCTTAATTATGCCACTTTGAGAGACATTAAAAAATTATCTTAAATCTGAGTGAAAGTTCATCTCCAGGTTCCACTCTACAAACACATTGCTGATCTAGCAGGCAAAACCAATTTTAATCTTCCCATTCCTGCCTTCACTCTCATCAATGGTGGGAAATATGCTGGGAACGGTCTGGCAATTCAGGTAAGGTGCATTTGGATTAACATTTCCCGTTGCACTTGCTGTTTACTTTGAAGTAGTTTATCTCATATTAATCAAACAAGCAGATAGGTGATCCTTGTGAACAAATTTGTTCTCACAAGTTATTAAGTGGTGATTGCTCCATTGTTTTTAAACGGTTTTATACATTCAAAATAGATTATCAGTCCTGTTTATTAGTCGATGGTCAAAAATGGCAACTAGATAACCCTAAGCTCATAAGTATGGAATGATCAGATATCCTGACAGGATATTTCCAGAGAAGGAAATTAGCAACTAAGCAAAAGCTCTTACAATAACCTGTTATATTAATCACCGTTAAATATTATCTTAATAAATAAGATAATACTGGCTCTGATCTCACTTTTCTCTCAGATTATTTTGAACCAATTACCAAAAATGGCTTATATAGATTATTTCAGCAAAAGCCCGTCCATGAACACTTGGTTTTAATTTTTATTTTTTGCTCTGTGTGTGTGTGTTGGGTTGGTTGTGGGGGTGGGGGGTGGGCTAGGAAGTGGTTTTCTCACTTTTCTAGCGTCCCAGACAAGTACTGGCTGAAATTCTAACTCTTGTAAAGAATTGTAATCCCACCTCCAAAACTTTGGCTAGGCAATTACTTGTTTATTTTATTAGATTATTAAATTAATAAAAAAGCATATGATATACCATCTAATAGTCTTGTGATAACTGATAATGAACTTTTATGTCTTTAGTCACAAATAAGTTATTAGCATTTTGAAATCTAATTTTTGAAACTATGCCAAACAGCATAACATCTGTATCACATATTACCTTGTTGATAATCAATTCTAAGACTACTATAATAATCTCAACAAAATGTAGTGGGGGTAATTAAACATAAATAAGTTGACAGAAACCCTCTCATTTGACGCTAATGTGCACATTGTTTAGTTAACATATCGTTAGAAGCAAACCAGTCTTTACTAAGTAGAAAAAGAGTGTCTTCCGTGGAATGTTACTCTCGTCTCTCTCTCTCTCTCTCT
>CAIGRN010168507.1:0-11335 GCA_903798345.1 Fraxinus anomala | reverse complement strand
TCCAGAATTTGAAACTGTGGCACTGACAGAGGAGAGCATTGTAAGATTACAAAAGAAACTACCTCTCAAGCTCAAAGATCCAGGGACCTTCACTTTACCTATTTCAATTGGAGAAACTAGTATTTTTAATACTTTATGTGATATATGTGCAAGTATTAACTTAATGCATTTATCTATATACATGAAATTGAGATTGGGATAAGCAAAAGAAACAACGATGTTATTGCAACTAGCCGATAGAAGCATCACATATCCAAGAGGCAAAGTTGAGGATATACTCATCAAAGCTGGCAAATTAATTTTTTCGACAGATTTCATTGTTCTAGACATAGAAGAAAACAGGGATATTCCAATGATATTGGGGAGATCATTCTTAGCAACATGTCGAACTTTAATTGATATGGAGAAATGTGAGCCAATCTTGAAGGCAGATGAGGAACAAAAAGTTTTTAAATTATATAATACATCCAAACAACCATCAGCCCTCGACGAGTGTAATTTTTAACTACTTCTACTTGATAGGTAAGTACAAAATTGCTAGAAGAAAAAACCAAAATTTGGATGAATTCTTGGTAGATACGAGAACGGAGAATTCAAAGTTTGGATAGCTAAAAAAATTGAAAGGCTGGAAATTGCAAAGAGTACAATGGTGAAATTTTTCGACTTGAACCACCATGAATCAACCGCTATAAAGTCGAGCTACAGACTATAAACAAGTGCTTGTAGAGAGGCAACTCAACGTTTCTTCCATTTTACGCATTAGATTAGGAATTTCGTGTTTTTGATAATTTTTAATAATATTGAGTCATTCATCGTTTTTACAGGTCACAAAGAGTCTATGCATGGTCCACTCTATTTTTCCTCCATCATCTTCACCTTCACATTTACATTGATCAGTGGAGTCCTCGTTACCTCTATTTTGGTGCCTAATTTTATTTTTGTCCTAAACTTCTGTATTTTACTAAAATTGCTACCCATTGAGGACTGTGCTTTATAAGTTTGGAAGCGATAGAATTTTCATGACACCTTTGTCATTCATCAATATTTTTGTATAAATTATTGTTGTTTGTGTGAAAAAAAAATTTAAAAATAAAATTAAGAGTTTTTATTTATTTTCTAATAGTTGCTTATTGTTTTGGGTGTTTGTATGGGTTTGATTACCTTCTCAGCAATGATGTTGAATATTAGAATAAGTATGAGCTATAAATGGTGGAAATATTGCATGATTGGATTAATCAATACTAGTTTATGTGAAATTTGACATTTTTTATGCATGATGCTCATGTTTACACATTAAGTTGGTGATTTGGCTCTTTACTTAGGGAAGATTTGACAATAGTAAGTTAAACCCAAATAACCTATATTGTATTTATCCATAATCCATTTATAGGGCAGTTTAGATGTTGTTTAGCTATACAAAGGAATATTGCGATAAGTAGTGATTCCGTGCATGAAATTACGTTGTGTGGATTGTCTAAAGTCAATTAGACGAAAATGAGGTGAAAGTCTTAAGTTAGGGGTTTGTTTTTAGAGGCTGAATGTCAAAAAGAGAAGGGGTATAACACGAGTCTTTATGTGAATAAAATCATCTTTTCGAGCATGTATAACTCGAGTGAATAAGTTTGTAAGAGTTTAAAACATGGTATCCTATGGTCATCTAATTTGGGAGTCATCAACTTAAAGTTTGCTACATGGGCTATATAGAAGGCAAATGAGAAGATGTTTGAAAAAAAAAATAGTTTAGAAAAAAAATACATTGATTAAGCCCCCAAGATATTTGGTTGATAGAACTATACCTTTGATACAAGATAAGTAACTTAGTTTAGTAATAAAGGTTGATACAATCAAAAATAAAGGAGAATCTTGACTTATTGAAGCGTGAACTTGTGATAGTAAGATCCATCCAAATTGAGAGGGAGTAATGAATAGAACTAAACAAGTTCAATTTAGAATACACCCTGGGAAAATTGAGTGAAAAGAATAAGTTTGGGGGATGTGTATCTCTAGAGAGAGAAATAAAATATTTGACTACTGTGGGTCGGGAATTGAACCAATCATGAGCTTGATATGTTTACAAGAGTTTACACCCACACCCATCGAGTTTTGTATGTAACCGGTAGATGTTGATCTGATTTTGTAATGTTGAAAATATTCATTAAGTTGATAGTTAAATTTCAATCCTGAGATACGACAGTTGTCAAACCATGTTTGGAATTAAGTTACATTTTGTTTGAGGACAAACAATTGTTCTAGTTTTGGGGATTTGATAAGTGCGTTTTACACACTTATTTAGGGTACAAAATATGGGCAATTATTAGTAAATATATCGTAATATGGCTTAATTCTATATAAATTATGTTTTGTTGGATAACATTGATGAACATGGGGGAATTCAGGAAAAAGTAGCGAAAAATGACTAACATGGATGGAAGTCAAAGTTTAGGGATCAAAGTGCAAATAATCGAAATATGAATCGGGAGAAGAAACGTAGATGTGAAGGAGTCAAAAACCAATAGAGTAAAGGAATGAAGTGTTGGAGGAAGAAAAGTGACAAAAGAGATCAAGAAAAGAGAAAACGAAGTTTGGGAACTAATATACATTTTAGTAAAAGTTAAAGAACTAAAATTGAAGTACTTTGATGTGAATGACAAAGATAGAAGAAAAAATGGAGAAAATGGCTGAAAGGAAAATTTGTGAAACTTTTATAACTGGGCAACCACCCAGTTACCCGACCCTAAACCCCATTAACAGAGACTATTTTTTTAGGAAAATTCTATTTGTACATAATATTTTACTTCATTTGTGTCATAATGGACAAGTGGCGGCCCCCTATTGGGGGGCGCTGGGCCCGCAAGTGCCCCCCAATAGGGGGCCATCACTTGTCTATAATGGCACCAATTAGGTAAAATATTATGTCCCCTTAGCATAGTCACATTTTTTATGCATGGGCGGCCGCCCCATTTTCTACTAGGCGCCCGTTCAGGCCAAATTGGGAAAAATTTTCTGATCTCCTAATTTGAATACAAGTCTTATAGTAACGAATCTTGGAGCGCCCCTAGGGTCGTCCAGAAATAACCACCACACATTACAACATATTTTAAAGAGCTCTTAGAGCAGAGAACAAACGAAAAACACGAAGATCGAAGCCAAGAAAATGAGAATACATTCAAGAATTATATTGGGTGGTGTCTATTCTTCAATATTCTTTGTTTTTTCTTCTTCATAACATGTTAGGTTAGATTTATTTGTGTTAGGAGAACGATGTACTGTGTAATATGATTTTTATTTCTTAGTTTTACGTTCTTGACAATAAAAAAACATTTTGAATATTTGAATAATTTATATGATCTTATTTTCTCCATAATTATTGTGCACGTAATTGTGTACGTAATTGTGTGAGTGTGATGGCTTATTTCATGTATTCGAAAGAAGGGGAATATGTTCGACATATATAAATTGTCATAGAGTCCGATAGGAGATAGAAATATACCGCTATACTCTATATGAATCTTTAAGTGTTTATAAAAATCTATGCACTTTTATATGTTCACAACCATTATAGAAATATAGTTGGGTCATATATAAAAGTAGGTTTACCATTATTCGAGAGAGATTGTTAAATAAAATAGGAATATTGATTCGTCAAAATTCAATCGTGTTGTCAATGTGTAAAATTAAGGTTAAAACTGATTATTGCATGAGAATTCGGGATCCTAGTACGTTTGTTATTTATTGAACACAGTAATCTGCATTTAGAATAATTTGCATTTAATTTAGTTAATTTACTCATAATTGCATAAGTATATTAATTTATTCGTAATTTGTCACAAACAAATACACCATATTACTCTTGTTTCGGTTAAGGTCGCAATAATTAAAATTGACCTAATCAATCTTTGTGGGACGATATTTGAACTCAAAATCCACTTTATTATTTGTTAACGAATCGTAAACTTTTTGTGATTTTAATTCGAAATATATTTTCGTGAATAGTACATATATAGAATAAAGTTAGATGTACACTCTAACTTGATAAGGAATTTGACACTCACCTAGGTAGAAGAAATTTGACCAGTAATGAGATGGATATATTTATAAGGTTTTGGCGCATGCACATCAGAGTTTACACGCTGGTGTACATAATGGTCAAGTGGCATTTCATTATTGGTTAGTGGAAAAGACAATGATGAAATGCCACTTAGCAATCATGTATGTCAAAGTGTAAACCCGATGTACATATAGAATAATTCATGTTTAAAGTCAATTATATAGATTGTTGTCATATGGAAGAATGTCAAATTTAGTCTATGCTTGACAACTATTATTTTCAAATTTTTTTTAACATACTCATTTTCAATCACGCATTCACACAATAAAATATTTTACACAAAAATCCAAAAATTTTCTTTACTTTTTAACCATATATTCTCCTAAAAATATTATTCAAAACATTGTTTTTTGAAAATAATAACTACCAAATAGGGGCTTAATATAATCGTTAATGTACATTTAGCATGGCTAGTATAGTATAGGTTGGATCCCAACAAACAAGCAAAAGTGTTAAAATGGGCCGGACCAAAACAATCTCTCTCATTAAAAATGGCAACTTACAAAAATACCCTTAATTTTAAGGGTTTTTTGAAAAATCATATGAATAGTAAAAAATACTGTATAAAATCAATTATCACTTTTTTTAATAGAAAAAGCGACACTGAAAAAGTGACCAATTGTCATTTTTGAAAGTTAAGTGTCATTTTTTTATTAAAAAATGACATACATTGTCACTTTTAATAAAAATTGATGTTTGTCACTAAAAAAAAAAGGATAGAAATCAAGAAAGTATATAAAAAAAGTGATAAACATTTAAAAAAGTGATAAATTTTAAAAAAGTGACGAATTCAAAAAAGTGGCACAAATTAAAAGAAGATATTCAGATTCAAAAAAGTTAAGTATCACTTTTTTATTAAAAAATGACATACGGTGTCACTTTTATTAAAAATTAATATTTGTCACTAAAAAATGTGATAGAAATCAAGAAGGTATATGAAAAAAGTGATAAATATTAAAAAAAAAGTGACGAATTTTTAAAAAGTGACTAATTTTAAAAAAGTGACGAATTCAAAAAAGTGACATAAATTAAAAAAAGATATACATATTTAAAAAGTGACAGACAATAAAAAAGTGACAAACACTAAAAAAGTGGTAAAATTCAAAAAAAAAAAGGGACAAACTAAAAAAAATGACAAAAATTAAAATGTTGTATGTTAAAGTGACGATCAGAAACTAAATTCACAATTTAAACAGTATTTCTTCTCAGAAGTTTGAGAACATCCATACACACCATGATATTACGAAAACAAGGAGTAGGGCAGCAACCCAACTCTCACAGTCAAATGAACTTATTAGATGCCGAGTACTTTAATAATCTTCGATCTCTTCTTCATCATCAACACCCTCAGCACCAACTTCTTCATAGTCTCTCTCGAGAGTAGCTAAATCTTCACGAGCTTCACTGAACTCACCTTCCTCCATTCCTTCACCAACGTACCAGTGAACAAATACCCTCTCAGCATACATGAGATCGAATTTGTGGTTGATGCGTGAAAACACTTCAACCACTGCAGTGTTGTTGCTAATCATGCACACGGCTCGTTGAACATTGATAAGATCACCCCGGGTACCACTGTTGGAGGCTGATAGTTAATACCACATTTGAAGCCAGTAGGGCACCTGTAAAATTCAGACTAGGATGACTTTTGGGCAATTTCAATGTGTGTAATCAAACTTTATGTATGGTATAAATAACTAGAGAATGTATAAAAAGTCTTCCTAACAGCAATATCCAATGTAGGGTAATGTATTTTTATTCTAGTTGCACTAGCCAGCAAAATCCAATAAATGAAAATGATGTAAAGATTCAATGAATTTGATAATATTTATGTCCATCTAATAAATAAATTTCTCTGCTTCCCTCATCTTCTTTTCTCCGCATAATCCCCAAATCAAAGTGTTGTATGTCACAACATTACATGCCACTCATCTCTCATGCATTTCATTGAACAGTTCATAAGCTTTGCTTATCTTACCATCCTTACAATACTCGTATATCACACAATTATAAGTATACAAGTCGGGCAAAACCCCCATCAAGCTTCATCTTCTCATAGAGCTCGAATCCATCCCTTTTAAGTCCTTTCTTAAAGAGCCCATTTATCAAAACAGTATGTATACTGATTAGCAACCAAACCTAGCTCTTCCATTTTACAGAACAATTCCTTTGCCTTTTCAACTTCATCATCCTTACAACACCCATCAATCAACGTAGTATATACAACAACATTTGGACTATAACCCATGCTAGACATTTGATCCAAAACCTTTAATCTACTCATTAAAATGGAATGCTAAGAAACTCAGAAAAAATACGACTAACCAAATAGATGAAAGGCGCCGACGGTCGATGGTGGAAGGCGGCGAGACGTCGAGATATTAGAGACCTTCTTTACCTTCTTCTTCTGCCGATGGACAGCATCTAGGTGAGAGACTCAAAGATGAGAGTGAGATTGTTGAGAGAATTCAAGTCCCAAATTCTGTGGTTTTAGCCTTCAGGTTTGGATTTGCCGATTTTGGATCTCCTTCAGTACTGAGATATGATATTGGATTCAATGGATTTCAATATTGGATTTGGAAGGTTTCTCAGAGTTTGTTTTCTAATTCAGGGGCTTCCTCTTTTGGATTTGGGTTTTAAAGGTTTGGCACATAATTAATATGGTAATATAATTTTACTTTAGTTTGAAGGGTACTAATCAAAACTGATATTATTTTAGGGCAGTCAGCCTAATTTTCCCCATTAAAAATTGGATCAAAACTAACTTGGCTCGGTTCGAGCCAATTCACAAGTTGGTCTGCTATAGTGATCGGGCTGTGTCTGGCTTAATTTTCTGGCCTGATGACCTATGAAAATTGGCTTAGTTGGCTCAATTTGTTAGAGAGAGAGAGAATCGTCTGAAATCATGTTTTTTAAATTTTGATTTCATTAATCAAAATTTTTTTTTTTTTTTCAAAAATCAGGTAATCACATGAATATAACTAATATATCACAAATTGTCTAGATGACAATTAAATATAGTACTAAATCACAATCATACAACTTGTAAGTCAATTATTTATCAAAACAAATCACGTTCACATACCACCTAATATTTGAAATTTTTTTACTCGTTCATTAATTTTTGAATTATATTCTTAAACTATTGTAATTATGAAATTTTTCTGTAGAGAAATTAAAAGGAGTCATTGTTACCATAAATACTCATCTCTCTCGTACATTTTTTACACTAGCATGCATATATTATTACTAGTAAACGTCTACTTATAAATTGTCCTTTATATTTCATAAACAATTCATAAATACATCCGTTTTGTCAAATTTCTAAATAGTCAAAACATCTTTTTCAACTACACTTCTTCCAAGGCTAAGTGTCAGGCCAATAAATCAAAAAAGATATGTATATGATGTTTATTGCACTTTTCGATTGATTTCCACCCACATTTTCTTTGATCAATGGAGCGGTCCACTCCATTTTTAACTGTAAGGATTAATAATAAAAGCAACAACACATAATAATAATGAATCAGTGGAGTGGTCCACTCAATTCAATTTATTCTAACCGATCGAGCACGATGCTCAACTACATAAGTGTAGATAACAAATAACGTTGAACTGATCGATTCTATTTACTTCCAAAATGTTTTACTAGGATTATGAAAAATAGGAGAATGGTTGGCTTTGTGAACTTAGACTCATGAAAATTAATTATCCTGCTCGTGATAGTTGTGTGACTCACAATTAAAGTTGCTATGCTGTTGGAGGGTTTGACACCTTCCTTGACAGCACACTCACAATAAGAGGAACATGTTTTGAAATTTTTTATTCACATAGATCTCATGTTTATGTGAATGTATGTCAATAAAGGTAATAAATATTTTCTGACAAAAAAGCTTAATTCAACTCACAATAACTTTAACAATTTGACACATTCATTATAGTTATCAAGAGATCACATTCAACTTTGATGGTGTATTTGACACCTAGCTAGCCCTCATTATAGATGCGTCACATCTAAAGTCATTAGAGTTACACGGAATTGAACGTGTCAATGATTTAATAATATGGTATTTATATTAAAAACTTTGTCGATCTTAAATTTAGCAAATAAGAGTTACCTTAAGGTCCTGCTTGGGAGATTTTTTTTTTTTTTTTCAACGGTTTTAAGTGACACCGTTTATAAAGGATTAAAAATCATTGCTTTCTAATTTTTTTGGATACCGATTTTGGATGGTTTTAAAATCACCCAAAATCGGTGTAATATACTTTTGAACGGTTCTTTCAATTCATTAAATCGGCGGGTTTTGATTGTTTCTCTTGTTCTCTTTTAATTTTACCATTTATAAAATAATTATTTTCAACCAACCTATTTTGTTTAAAACTAAATTGTAAATTATAATATATTAACTAAAAAAATTTATAATTAAAAAAATTATATTATAATTAAAAAAGTACTTGTGAGTAAAATATTACTTGTAAGATAAGAAAAATTAAATTATAATTAAAAATTACTTATAAGTATAAAATCACTTATTTTAAAAATTATTAAAAAATAAAAATAATACTAATAAGACAAAAAGTACTTATAAAATGTAAAAAGTTACTTACAAGTAGAAAAAATCACTTAAAAGTTATTTAAAA
The DNA here is from genome assembly GCA_903798345.1 of Fraxinus anomala. Lineage (NCBI taxonomy): Eukaryota > Viridiplantae > Streptophyta > Magnoliopsida > Lamiales > Oleaceae > Fraxinus > Fraxinus anomala. Next base: position 2,586 of record CAIGRN010168507.1, on the reverse strand, counting down.
GTAAAAAAATTAACTTATAATTGTAAAAGTTACTTATAAATAAAAAATATTAACTTAAAATTTTAAGTGAATATTTAAATTTATTTAAATTTTTAAATTAAATATTAACTTATATGTAAAAAAATATATTTATAAGTAAAATATGACTTATTAGTAAAAAAAATTCATATAAAAGAAATTTTTACTAAATGGCATATACGTAATTTTATTCTTTTAAAAAAAACTTTCAGAACTGGTATATGATAAACTCCAAATCATATGTTAAATAGTTTTAAAAATCGCTATTAAAATCACTCAAAATCAATCCGTTCATAAATGTTCAAAATCAATACCTTAAAAAATGCTCATAATCGGTACTGCGAAACTCCCAAGCTTTGAATTGGATGATAAACGTGGAAAATTTTGTTTTGTTTAGAAAATAAAAGCACTCTTGGAATCCTAATATCTCAATGTCAGTCATTCAATTATTGGGTTCCAACGCTTGTCCACCAGCTAAATATTGTCCTTCAATTTAAAGAATGCTTGAATAATTGAATTAATCACCCCAACAATGATTGATGAAAAACAAAGAAGGATCAAACATAAGGTCCACACAAATGATCAAATGATGCCAAGTTCTTATCCACAACCTACTTATTTTGCATAATGAAAAAGTGGGAAAAGCCTTTTTCAGGTTCTGCCATTTTTTTTTTTTTTTTTTTTTGGGAAATAGAAACAAATTTCATAACCAATTATTAATAAATAAAAAAAAATTAACTTTAATGGACAATTTTCATGTAAAACAAAATCAAACGAACACTAAAATTTGATAAAAGAATGAATTTTTAGGGAATTTTTTTTTTTTTTTTNGAATTCATTTTTCCACTTATTTGATGGGAAAATGGAATTACGGTTTTTTTTTTTTAGGCAATTGAAACAAATTTTATAACAAATTGTAAAAATAAAAAATAAATAAATAAAAATCATTTTAATGGACAATTTCCATATAAAACAAAGTCAAACAAACACTAAACTTTGATGAAAAAATGATTTTCTTGAAAAAAAAAATTTTTTTTTTACTTTTTGGCAATGGAAACAAATTTTATAACTAATTGTGGAAAAAATTATCACTTTAATGGAAAATATCCATGTAAAACAAAGCCAAACGAACATAAAATTTAAAAATTTTCCGGATGAAAAATTATACCAATCAAACACACTTAATTAACAATTCTCTGCAAAATAATTTCTAGACAATTACTTTCTTTGAAATTTATTTTCTTTCTACTCATTTTCCATATTTGCAATCAAACGAACCCTTAGTGAATTTTGATAAGAAAATGTTAAAATGAATTGTTCAAAAGTTGATATAAGTTATATATAGATCATATAAATGTGTAATTAAAATTAGTTATTGACTTTAATTTAGATTTTTATCAATTTTTTAGCTAATCTAAACAAGAACTTAATTTGTTTTCTTCATTATGTACTAATTCCGCAATAACAATGAAAAATTAAGAATCGTTATTTTCGTAATAACTTGAGGACTAATGGTGCAATTTTCCCAAAAACTTGTGGTTATTTGCTTGTCCCTTTCTACAAAGTGCTCTCCATATGCATCTTAATATAAGCATAAGCCAAATTCTTCCCATTCACTTCTTCCTGCCTCGAAACCACATAAAACCCAACCTCCACCACTTCATATGCCTACAATTCATGATCCCTCTCATAAGAAACTCACCCACCACCATCTTCCCATGGCCGCCCTACTGGAATGCAGAAGTGAAATTATCCAGAAATTAAAAAAAAAAAAACTTTAATTTAATAAATAAGATCGTCTAGATGTTCGCGTGTATGTTATAACAAGAATTAGGTATTCAAATTTTTACCTAAATTCGATGACCAATTCTAGAAGTGGATCTGAATCATGAACTTTCAGCATTTAGGATCACGAGCTTTCAATATTTTAATTGCAAGAATTTGATGTTTCAAGCATCCAAGTCTTCTATGGTATTCTCCAAAGTCAAGACTATACCGATAGGTGTGTACTTTCCTTTAATTAAATCAAGAAACTAATTATGGGATTGGATAATGAGAAAATATTATTTTTCTAACTTTTCTCCCTCTTCAAATTTCAACACTATGTAATTATGTATTATAATTGGGGGTTGGCAAAATCCAACCGAACCAGCCAAAATCGTCCAAATCGAACCAACCCGACCGGTTTAGGTATTTTTTGTTGTTTTTACACGGGTTGGGTGGGTTGGCTGTGTAGGCGGGTTGGGTTGGATTATGAGTTAACTCGTGAAAATTGAATCAACTCACCCAACTCAACCAGCCTATTTAAAAGAGAGAGAGAGAGAGAGATAGAGATAGAGATAGAGAGAAGAAATAAAATGCCTAAAAAGTAAAAGGAACTTAAAAAGTATGAGCAGATAGTGTAACTATAATTACTTTGGTGCATTTTAGAGGAAGAGCTTACTGTCCTTCCTACAAGAAATGTAATATAAGTTTTCTATGTTATGTTAAATGCACTTTATTCTTTGTAAACACGGCTAATGAGGATTGAATAAGATATAGATAATTTTATTTATTTATTTACTATTT
>CAIGRN010168504.1:0-11646 GCA_903798345.1 Fraxinus anomala | reverse complement strand
CGTCGGGTACAATTGTAATAGGTAATGTTATGTTACAATTTTCTAGTTACAATTGCCTCCCATACCATTATTTACTGGCTCCACCCCTGGCTGTAACAACACATACAGAGAATTGAATAATTTATTGAATCATAACTCTTTCTCTCTCTCATGGTTTCTATGATTTGAGTAAAAGGAATATATTTTTCCGACGGGTTACTGCAATTTGATAGAAATGAGAAATCGTGCTAATTTTTTCTAGGCTTTTCGGCTAGATAGTAGATGAAAGATTGAGAACCCATGTATGAGACTGAAACTGAGATTGAGACTAAGAGGATATGCTTTAACTTGGGCTAAGAAGTAGCTTTAAAAAGAAAATAATATTTTTTGGACCCTCTACATAGTTGGGCCTGAGGAGGCGGCCTCTTGGGCCTCACCTCAGGTCTCTCTCTGAACATACCTTAGAAACATAACTATAAACTAAAATCTGTGCATTGATATTCAACAAAAAGTTACAAAGTCATCTCATTCACCAGCTAGATCAATTAACCAAATACTACTATAATTATCAATCAATGTTAATAAAAAAATTGACATATTCTGCACATCAAAAGTATCATGAAAATAATCTTAAATTTTCATGTCACCTCAACAAACATAATTTGTGTCATTCTCAATTCGATACCTAATCAGTATCGATGGCATAATTCTCATCTTCTTTACTCTGCGTATACATAAAATTTATAGTAGCCAAGTTCCACCGAAGATGTGAAATGTTGAATGTCTAGGAAATCCATTTATCATTTCTTTGATGACATACTCGATATACTTAAAAACATAGTGGTGAAATCACCATTGTAACAAAACAAAAATAGAAAGGGATAAGACTAACACTATAAAATATTGAGTACTGTTAGAATCATGACGAGAATTATGTATGGTTTGATACCACTTGTTAGTAATAGAATGCGGAATTATGACAAAATATGAAATAGCAATCATAACACGGGAAGAATACAAGAAATTGGCTGAGGAATGGAAAAATTATTATAAAGGACAAAGAATTACAAAGATTGAGTGTTTATAACAAGTCTAATGAAGTCTAATTTTTTCTAACAATGAAGAAGAGTCAATTATATATAGGGGTACATGTCAAACCACCCAATAATAGTCCTTAAGATGGAAATAACATCAAAAATTGTACGGAATAAAAAAAATAATCTTGGGCTGGACAAGTGCGACGCTCGAGTGCCAGGCTCGCAGTAAGCGAACGGTAGGTACGCCACTCGAGCGCTTGGGCAGTAGGCGACCATAGCTCTCTGTTGAAAATTTCACCCTGGTGCTCGAGGGTAAACTAGCGACAAGCTAGCAACAATGTGCCGTATTTTCCTCATTGGTCTACATTTTAACCTTTTCAAATCCCAATTCAACAAATTCACATATGCCCTACCGAATTTGGGTTAAACTTTAACAAATCTTCACCTTGAACCAAAATCTATACAATGAATCAAACTTTAAAAAACATTCTCCACCTAAAGACAAATTCCACTAGAAGGTAAAAATTGAAGTCTTCAACAATAACTTCTCCAACGAACAAAATTCTCTACCTCTTCCCCAAAATCCAACTAAAATAAATGAATTCAAGCACTGGTCAACAGAATTACTTGGGTTCCCAAAAATTTTTCGAATTATCAACACGAGCAAGAAAATCACAAAATAAATTAACAATCACCAAACGGGACAAAATCTCGCCCTAAAATAGAATCAACATCGAAAAATGCTTTTGTACAAAGTTCTTCGCTAGACTTAGTATCTTCAACTACACTTAAAGTATACGCAATTAAATTAGCTTCCCCGTACCTATGTGGAGGCCTAATATTCCTTCTTGTCCGTCTCTAACAATTGAATACAATGACACCGCTAATGGTGACGGCTAAGTGGTATTATTCATAACCTCTAAACTCAACTAAGATCATCTCTAATAGAACTTAATCAAATGCTTAAACACTAGAATATATCTTTTTTGTACTTGATAAAGTTCTTGATCTTTATTCACTAGAGTAGTTTGACCTACATTAGGTCTTCTATTACGTGGTTGATGCTCTCTAAAACATCATATTCTTCTAGTATACTCAAAATTTTATCATGTCAAATGTTATCGCATTTAGTTTATCACATTTATTAAGGTCAACAACTATAGATTCTGATATCATGGTCTATCAAATTTTGGAAACACTTTTATTCTCAATCAATGCCCATTTATGCACATAAATAATTTTGCATTAATACAAATTAACATATATGATAGTTCAACGTTAGACACATAATCGAAAATTCATTATATTCCCAATCATCATTCGCAATCCTATTATTTCACTATCATAAACTTAATTTCATAATGCAAAATACCATGAGTTTTAAGCGAGAATTACATTAATTTTTACAGATTGAGAACTCCCACTCAATTGGTGAATTAAATAGTTCTAGATGAGATTTTCTCTAAATCTTTCAATCATCGAACTATCACTCAACTAATAATGAATAGGTCTAAGTAAGAATCTCACTAATTTTACTGACTTTAACATTCATAACAATTCACAAATTAATAAATATTATGTAATTCAATAACGTAATTCCATAATGTGTAATAAAAGCATAAATATGCACATTTTTCACTCATGACATATATCATATATAAAAAATTAATTCTTTTCGAAAATAATTTCAATTATAATTGAAGAATAAAACTCACATCATTTAAGTTTTATTATGTAGATTGTCAACCACACTTTAATATCTATTGCAAAAAAATCCCAACAAATGGAAATGATATTAGAATTCTCATATTCTACTTATGACCAAAAATGTCCAAAAAATATTCACGTATTTCATTAGGTTATATTTCGGATCCATTTATTAATTCTAAAGTACGTAGTTTTTCAACAAGTTCCAATAACCCTTACTTTTCAGTTTTTCCTCTAAAGATGTTATAAGTGTACATAGATCCAATCATATCAGATCAAGCACAAAACAAATGGAAACAAATAATAATAGATCACATAACCTAATCAAATGCCCACACAACTCATGAACGTATGTAAAATGCGGTATTTTAAACACTATTGAAGTATTTTTCATTTAAAAAAAAATGAGAGCACTTCAAAAAAGGACTCTCACTAGACAAATACCACTTAATAAATATTATTGATTTTATAAAAAAATAAGAATTTAATCAAGCTAAAAAAAATATTTTTAATACTTTTTACAAATTTATTTTAAGCATTAAATACAAAAACAAAAATCAAATATCCAAAACTTAATTTAATTATACTAAAAAATCAATAATAATTTAGGACCAATTAGCAATTTTCAAAATTAAAATTGAGTCCCGCATGTGTCCTCAAATTCAGGACCAATCTACAATTATTTTTTAAAAAATTAATAAAAAAAAGGGACACTTCAGCGCCACCACGCCATCTTTGAAAAACATTCCGATTGGTCATTCCAACTAACTTTGAAGTTCTGAGTTCATTCGTGTGGTCAGATTTTATAAAATCAAAGTTTAAGGCTGGACATCAATAGATATGTTCGAGGGTGGAAATAGCAAAACAATTCATGCAGAATTTTTAGATTTCCACCAAATTTCGAGAGGTCATAACTTCTTCATCTTAATGCCAAAATTAATTATCTTTATATCGTTGAAAGGTAAGATCTATTCAATAATATCAAATGGAAAGCATGAAACATAGTGTAGAAAAAATTATCATGTGATGAAGTTTCGGATTTTATCAATTTTCATGCAAAAAAAAAAAAAAAAGATTTTCATCCAAATTTCGAGAGGCAGTAACTTCTTCATTTTAAATCAAAAACTTAAATCCTTTATATGGTTGGAAAGGTCATTGAAATACCTTTCTAACCATAGTAATATTAATGCATGAAAATTAACGATTCAAATGTATTACATTTTTAAATTTTCTGCAAAATTCATTAGGGTTTCAATTTTCTCCCAAATGCAAAAACAAAAATTGATGAAATTTTGCATGTGAATATGAATTATATTATATACATAATTCAAGAATTTTATTAATTTTAGGCATGTATATCAAAATATGCCATTAAAAACCACATATTGTTTCAAGACTTTACCTACATGATTCTTAACTCAATTGAATCATATAATGGCATATTTAAGCATGTATTATAGCATGGAATTCGACCTTATGCCTCTAATACTAATGTAGGATTCCACAACATTCATAAACATAAAATTACGAATAAAAAATTCCTACTTGAAATGATGAATTTCAAGATCTTTGGAATGGTCGAATCACCCTACTTTCCAAAACTTCAAATCTATAATTTTCTTACACTCCAATTGTCTCAATCTCGATCACAGTGGAAAATGATTATTAACAACAATCTAAATGCCTTATTTTGTGAGTTTTCATACCAAAATAGTTATTTTAGGGCCTTTCCGATTTTGGTATATTTTCATATACAAATTTTTACCTTTCTCTTGCCATCTTTATTCTTTTCCAAATGCTAGACAAAAATTTGAAGGTTAAATGGGAGTTATGGGAAATTATGGGGAGTTGTATGTTTGAATTCTAAATTTAAACCACTCCCTTCGATCCTGTTAATATTGTATGGGTCGGGTCACCCCATATGGGCAACCCACGATCCGTATTTTCCAACATTCAATAGTGTATCATTGACATGGAACTAAGAAATAGATAATAGAGAAATTTTTACAACAATAAAAATAAAAAAAATAAAAGAAATATGACATAAATAAGTAACAATCCAAAATAGAACTTATTTTTAGCAAGTATGATTACCCGATTTACTCGATGTGACATGCACACTAGAACTGATCCAGCTCAATATCTAAGAGCACAGTGCTTTTGCCGAAACAGTCTCATATATCCATGTTTGTAAAGCAAGAAAATAACTATTAAGCCTGTACTTAAAAACTTCTTCGAAGGATCTAACATTACGGTCTTTTTAGTGAACATGTCCTTAAGGAACATCAATGCTTGACTGTCGAGCCCCTTACTCCCATGGAAAAGATTTTGTATCATCACATTCAACAAGACAAATTATGAATCATCAACACATTTATGATATGGAGTAGCAAATTGGAAAGACGAAATGAGTGAAATAATATCAATATTTACAATGCAATTATGTGGTACATCACGTGGCAATTGTGGGAAAAAAAATTAACATACTTTGTGCCGAATCTTTAAATTTTATTTTATTTTATAATTTTTCATTTGAAATGGTATCTAAAATAAATAATAACATTAAAAATAATTGTTGGGTATTTTGATACCAAATGAACCTCGGGGTGATGATGAATATTCGAGTCGGAATTATTCATTAGACTTTTGTAAGTCAATTAATGAAACACTTTATGCATCGAATCGAATCACACCTGGTAGCTCAAGCTACAAAGAAGGACCAAGACCACTCTACGGACTCAACTCATTGCCTCTTGACCTATTTTAACCTATTATGTGGAATATTTATGGATCTACGTGTTGGGATTGATATGTGAAAAATTGAATGTGTGTCCATGGTGCAATTGACGCATTGGTCTGCTGATCTCTCATAAGGACTTGAATCCTTAAAATTAAATTCGTTTCTCTCGTTGTTACAGACCACAGACAGGTCAACTCTGATAAATTGATTGAAACTCTTTACATTACTACAATAACAAGTCATCGTGTGGGTAGGGTGGCCAATAGGATTGTGGCTTTTGCCGTTAGTATTTAGGATTATTTACCTAAATTGTGATATTATCGGTTTTATGGCTATTTGATCGTTGTTTGCTATTCCGCATTGTTGTTGAGCTAATGCTTTTAGGATTGTTACTTTTGACCTTACCCCCTCGACAATTCTCTTGATACTGAGGTTCAAATCTCACTAAAATCCTAGGAATTTAGACCGATGTATAACTGCGACCCTTAGGGCATTCTCTTGTAATTGTCTCTTTGTTGGGTGCTTACGTGGTACGTGTGTACTTTGTTAAAATATCTATGCACCATTTTGAATTAGATGTCTTTAATGATAAATGTGGCAACAAAAGATGAAAGGAATTTTAGTACAACAAAAAGTTTCAAAAGCTAATACAATTCGTTTTCTTCCACTGTGATTGAGAATTAAAAAAAAAAAATCAATAAACTTGCATACACTTCTATTATTTTGCACTTATTTAATTCCGTTTTGCGAAAAGTTGGTAAACGTAATTGTGCTTAAAAAACTTCGGAAAAAGTTAGAAGAACTTTACTTGACTAGGTCTGCTCTAAACAAACTTTTCTTACTTGAAAGTTTCTTCGGTTTCAAAATTGACCCTTCAAAAGAATTGGATGAAAATCTTGACGTTTTCAATAAAATTATACAAAATATTACTAATAGTGGTGATAAAGTGTCTATGAATATAAGGCTATCATCCTTTTAAATGATATTTCTAATATCTATAAGGAAGTCAAGAATGCTATCAAATATGAGAGGCTGACACTTACACATAATGTGGTAATTGATTTCATTAAGAGTAAGGAGAGTGAGATGAAAGCTAAAGAAATGAGAGAAAAAGGGGAGAGATCCACCAATTGAGGAGTATATCCTATTTTAGGAGTGGATAGGGCAAAACGGTGGTGGCAAAAAGAAATGTAGAGGTAGGTCCAAATCACAGAGGAAGGCAAAGGAAAGAAAATGTTATGGTTATAGGAAATTAAGATATTTCATTAGTGATTTCCATAAAGAGAAAAACAAACTGAGACCAGAGGGGTGGGGGAACCCAGTGAGACAAACGTTGTTGTCCCGAGAGATGAACCTAGTAAGGTTTACATGCTCCTAAACACCGAACCGCTGAAATAAACATGTCTTTGAACTCCTATATGCATGGGTTGATTCTTAACTTCGATGATTCTTTTCATGTTACTTCAAATAAAATATGGTTTGATCATTTGCATAAATATGTTCACGATCATGTTGTTGCATGGGGTGGAGTCGCATATAAGATTATTGGCATGGGTATTGTGACTATTAAATTTGATAGTAATTTTGTGCTTATACTGAAAGAGATTAGGTATGTTCCACATATGGGTAGGAACCTAATATTTGTTAAGGAGATAGGGCGCACAAGTTTCACTTTAGCACTTGGTGAGGGTGTTATGAAAAGATTTAAGAGAGCACTTAAAGCCTTTATCACACAGAGAAACGACACAATAGGTTAGCTCATGTTAGTATTAAGGAACTTAAGCTTCTTGGTAAAGATCAAGTGTTTGATATGCCATTTTGCAATTATCGTGTGCTTGATAAATATCATAGGATGTCATTTGCATCTAGCACACATAAAACATTTAGAGTGTTAGAATACATTCATTTTTACTTGTGAGGTTCGATGAACAATCCCACTTTTGGTGGTAACAAGTATTTTTCGTCTATTATTGATGATTTCTCTCGACGTCTGTAGATTTATTTGTTTAAAGATAAATTTGAAACCTTTGTGAACTTTAAAAATTGGAAAGCTAAGTGGATAATCAAAAGGTAAAAAGGTGAAATACTTGCGTATCGATAATGGTCTTGAATTTTTTAATGCTGAATTTGACAATTTGTGTCATCAATTTGGCATTACTAGACATATGACCGTGCTTTACACTCCCCAGCATAACGGGGTTTCTGAAAGGATGGACTGTACTTCACTTGATAAAATTAGATGTATGGTGTTAAGTTCTGATGTGTTTAAATCTTTTTAGGGTGAAACTATTATGACTGCATGCAATTTGACTAATATGACTCTTTCTGCTGCTTTAAATGGTGATACTTCGTACGGAAAATGGTACGGTAAATGTCATGATTATTCTATGATTAGGATTTTTGGTTGTGCTGCTTTCTCTTATCAAAGTAAGGGAAAACTAGAATCTACAGCTAAGAAGTGTCTTCTTAGGTTATCTTGAGGGAGTGAGAGCATATGGTTATGAGATAGAAGCCAAAATGGGGTTAGAATTATCGTTTAGAATTATCGTAAGTCATGAAGTCACTTTTAATGAGTATGAGATGTCCTGGATAGAGATTGAAGGACATCAAGAAACTATTAGGAAAAAGCCCCTAGTTGGGGTGGAGCGAGTTTGTGTCTACATTTCCAATACCCCGAGTGAGGTCGAGAATAATACACAAAATCTGTAGAATATAGAAGGTGATGAGATGATTGCAAAGAACAATATCATTCACCAAAACCCTCTAGCTGACTATCAATTGGCTAGAGATAGAGAGATGAGACCAAATAAGAAGCCCCAATGATTGTCTGACTATACCATATCTTACGCTAGTTACGAAGAACTAATGGATAGGGAACCAACACCTATGAGGAAGCTGTGAGAAGTAAGAAAGTGAGGAATAGCACTTGTGCCATGAGAGAAGAGATGAGTTCTCTTAGCAAAATCAAACTTGGGATCTAGTTCCAAGGCCTAAGGATAAATTCATAGTTGGTTACAAGTGGGTCTATAAAATTAAGAAGGGAACTAGTGAGAGTAAGCATGTGAGATATAAGGCTAGATTAGTAGCCAAGAGATACACACAGAAAGAAGGGACAGACTATTATGAAATCTTTACTTCTATTGTCAAGTATACTACTATTAGGGTCCTGCTTGTTTTGTTGCTTACCATGACTAGAAATTTAAACAACTTGATGTTAAAACAACTTTTTTACATGGTGATCTTGATGAAAAGATTTTTATAAGTTGGCTTAAAGGTTTTAAATGTAAGTCTAAACCTGACCATGTATATTTTTTAAAGAAATCTCTGTATGGGGCTAAGCTCGTCAGTGGTAAAATAATTTTGATTCTTATGTGCTTTCCATTGGTTTCAAGAAGAATGAGTTTGACCATTGCTTGTATTACCTGTACCATAATACTAAAAAGGAGTGTCTATTTGTTACTTTATGTGGACGACATTTTATTAATTGAACCTAATATGAAGGTGGTAAACAAGATTAAAATGGAACTAAGCAAAGAATTTGATATGAAAGACCTAGGACATGCTAGGTGGATCCTTGGTATGGAGATTAACCGGGATAGAAACAATTCTTGCTTGTATGTGAATCAAACTCTTTATTTGCTTAAAATTTTAAAGAAAATTGGCATGATTGACAAGAAGCCTGCTTCTATACCTCTTGGAAACCATTTTATCTTATCTAAAGACCAATCACCTACTAATGAAGAAGAAAAGAATTTTATGAGTAATGTACATTATACTAATGTGATAAGATCTGTTATGTATCTCATGGTCTGGACTAGATTTGACTTGGCTTATACTATGAGTGTGTTAAGCAAGTACATGTTTAATCCTGATCCCAAACATTGGGAAGCAAGTTGTTGCTTAGGCACTTGAAGAGTACTTTTGGTGAAGGGTTAATTTATAAGTCTGAGGGTTAAAAGTGATGCTGACTATAGGGGTGATAGGGAAAATAAAAAGTCTACTTCCTCTTATGTGTTTAAATTATGTGGCTCTCGTGTGAGTTGGAAGTACCAACTGCAACATATTGTTTCTTTATCTACTATTGAATCTAAATATATAGCGGCCATTGAAGCTATTAAAAAAGTTTTGTGGTTTAGATATCTACTTGATGAATTGGGTGCCTTAAGTGACAATGTGACTTATACTCTGATAGTCAATCTGCTATTCATTTATGCAATAATTCTGTATATCATGATCGCACTAAATATATAAATATTAGGTTGCACTTTATTAGAGATGTGGTATCTTAATGTTTGATAAAACATGAAAAAGTGCATTCTGACTACAACCCTACAGACATGGGTACTAAGGTGCTCTCCTTGGTAAAGTTTAGAAGTTGTCTCACACTTCTAAACATTGGTAAAGATACGTAATGTTCAGTTTAGTTTGAAACCATATTGTACAATCACTAATTTGTTTTTCTTTTCAATGCAAGTATATTTGGCATCAAGGTAGAGGTTTATTGGGTAATGAATATTCAAGTCAAAATTATTCATTAGACTTTTCGTAAGTCAATTAATGAAACACTATATGTGTTGAGTCGAAAACACACTTGGTAGCCAAGTTATAAAGAAAGACCAAGACCACTTAATTTATTATGTAGTGTATTTAAATGGGATCTCTCCTTTGTGTTGAGACATAACACATGACTATTTTCTCTCAACATTGGCTATGCCGCTGACTCCCTCTTTGCCAGCTTCTCTTCGTTACTTTTTTGCCTCTATCTTTTGCTCTTTTGTAGGCTGTCTTCTGCTGCTCCTCTGTTCGGCGACTTGGATCTTGGTTTTATGCTTTTGCTGTGTGATTTCAGCCCCTATTTCAATCCTTTTTCTGCGGCCTTTTGTACGTAACTTTCTTGGCCAATTTTGGGAATTCTTGTGGTCCATTTGAGTGGGTTACTTTGGTCCAATTTATGTAGTGCTGCTGTGTGATTTTTAGCTCTTGATTTGAGCCTCGATCTATCCATTTTGGTGCCAATCATTGGAGTATTGATGGGGGGAGTATTTGTTTCACTTTACTTGGATTAATTCCAGTATTCACTTGCTAGATTACTCACTTGGTGTTTATTATTATCTATTAGGTGAGTTTAATTCTACAACAATAAATAATTCAGCGGGATGCTAATTGGAGATAATTTATTTCTTGATCTGCCCTGCTTTCACCTGTCCCTCTCCTAAACGTTCTTGATGGGGGCAATGACAGTATTTTAATACCCGATCCTGCCTTGCCTATTGCCATTTACATATACAATTTGTTAGAAAATATTTAGACCCAAAAGCGAAATTAAACCAATAACAAATATCAAGTCACTTATTTATTGTCTCTAAATGGCTAAGATTATTAATTGAATTAAAACTTAAGTATCAATCATGAACATGCAAAATTAAAAACAATAACGTAAATAACACCAAGAATTGATGGTGGAAGAAAACTACTTGAAAAACTTTTCACGAGGAATTAAAAACCTCCAAGCAAATCTTGCCTAAATGATTCACTAATTAAGTTAACTTACAATTAGTCCAGACACTGCTAATCTCAGTAAACTATGACCATTCAACTTGTAAATCATTGAAGAACTCTTCAATTCTACGACCCGTACTTTACAAAACGCTGGACTACTTTCTCTCAATTGGATCACTAAGAACGAACTCGTTCCGAAGAGCTGGAACTCATCTCTTCTCTAACTTCGAAACTCTGAATGCTTATAGATAAGGGTAAGGGTTTTTGGTGTTTGATCTTTAGATTTTGTATTTTGATCTTTTGATTGAATAAAGAGAATTATGAAATTGTTGTTTAATCTTTGTAGGATGTTCTCTTGAATGTTTAATTACTCAATTGATTGCATAGAGATAGTTTGGAACGAAATATTAATTGGGTATTTATAATATGAAATATTTGAGGTTGTTTGGAATTGTAAAAAGGCTAAAAAATAGTGGTCTAGGGATAGGGCACGTAAGAAGGCCACTCAAACGCCAGGCTAGAGCTTAGCTAGCTGCCAGTGTTTTATTTTGGGTGCTCAAGCACCTAGAGGACACCAGCGAGCTCTCTTTGAGCAATTATCAGTATTTTTATCATATCTTTTTCACTTAATAGTTGATTGAAGTGATTCAAAATGCGTTGAAAGCTAATTCAATGAACTACAAT
>CAIGRN010168485.1:0-10699 GCA_903798345.1 Fraxinus anomala | reverse complement strand
GAATACCTGTTTATGATCACATCATTAGTGCACTCTTTGGTAAAATAGGCCTCACGCCTAGTTGTTAGCGTGCTTGCCGTGCCGAATGGGGAGATAAGCATTCTCACTGCGTGACACACGGGCTGTCAGATGCACATAAAGCGTGACACTCGTAACAAAATTAGTTACTAAGAAGCTAACAAAGAGCCAACGTCAGTCTTCTTCTAAAATGATCAAATTACCTCAAGACTTGGAAAACAATTCTATAAATACTTTCTCATCTGAAGAGAAATACAAGCAATTCAAATATTTCTCTCCCACATAGTCATTTTATCTATAGCTTCTAGTTGAACATCAAAACTAGTGAGATTTCGAGGTGAATGTTTTGGTTAGGTGAGATGATTTGTTGATTCAATTTGAAGGTGAATGTTTTGGCTACAAATGCCTTGATAAGTTAATAAGTAATCAATTAATTAATAAATTGTTTATTTATTAATTCATCGATTATTTAATATTTGCTAAATTAATAGATTTTTCTTGGTCCCAATGCTATTAATTTATTAGCAGCCTCAATCTCGTAGTAGCTTCAAACTTCAACCTATTTACTTCTCTGCCTTCGCCTTCTCAACCTTTTTAGTGAACTCCATGTTCACTCTCTGAGGTGCTTCATTTCCATCTGAGCTGCTATATGAAAGCCCGTGCCTAGAAGGCGACCACGCCTTCATCAAGTCAACCAAGTCACAAGACTCGACATGAGGGCATACTTCTCTGTCCAGTACTTAACGATAAACAATTGTAGCCGATTGTACATGACAGGAATAGGGCATAGGTCGCAGGGTACAACTTATCCGTAAAATACCCTAAAAAGCTTCAAACTTTATTCGGAGTGAACTACTTCCTTATAACCTCTTTTCTCTTTCCCCTTTTCTTTACATATTCATTAGGGTATTCTACCTCATCTTATTCGACCCTTATTGCATTTATTAGGCTCGCCATTATTTGCCTCTTCTTGACTCCTCTAGGGTCATCTGGCAAGTGGGCGACGGTGAAGGATTAAAAATCATATTTCATAACTAACAATCTTATAAAATAGTTTCAAAAAATCAGGTGCTAAAAACAATATAATAATATATAATGGAGTGATAATATAATCTAAATTAGAATAAATTTTAGTTTAAAATAGATCCCACAAATAGGAATTATTCCATATTTAAAAGATATTTAGCACTCCCCCTCCCACAATCAAACACTGTATTTTGTCTCTCTACACACCGGATTTCCAAAATCTCATCAAATTCACTGCAATTTCTTCCTAAATCTTTGATTTCGAGCCACAATGAAAAAATGAAGTCAGAATACAGTCAACAAAATTCTGAAATTTCTTCTTTTGGAGAAGTTGAAGCTTGTTTGTAGATCAACTGAATTTACCGAAAGCAAATACCGACATTCCTTGACGATTCGAAACCCTAACAAGCACATTAGTATTTATTATGATCGAATCGAAGTTATGGCTTTTTATGGAAGGCAAAGATTCGCAATCACTGATTCTTTGAGCAATTCAAATGACAGAACTTGGTTTTACTCGAAAACGATGAGATTTCGAACTTTAATAGAGAGAAGAATTCTGGGATTTATGAAATTGAAATGAAGCTTTATCTGCAGATTAGGCTGAGGTTTAAGTTTGTGAAATCAAAACAAATGAATGTTTGGGATGATGCAATTTCCTTTTACAATGGTAAACAAAGAAAAGGGGCACATGTTGGGGATTCTATGCCCAAAATGCCAACCATTCTAACTGCAATTGTTGAATTGGAGAGCTATTGGGAGTTTCTGGGGAAGGCCTTTAAATAATTTTGGTGGTACTAGCTATTCATAATAATTTGTAATATTTACACAAGTATATGGGATGGGTTTTAATGCATCTAATTGCATTTTGAGCTCATTTCATGCGGTTAATTCCTTATTTGATACTGGCTAAGCTTATATTCCGCATTTTTTTACCTTACTTCCTAGTAAAAAATCTGGGAAATTAGTTTGAAATGGGAAACTCAAATCATTTTAGAAGAATGATATTAAGACCTTGTCTCAAGTTGTTGAACTGCACCGGAAAATATTGTTTTAGTATATGATATGAAACAGAGTTTTAGCTTGAATTTCTAGATTGTTGGTAAAAATCACTCTCGAGTCAATCATCCAATGTTAACCCATCAGATCTATTATAACATTAAATGTTTGTAACGAGGCATGTGTAAGTTATTATTGTTTATAATCAGGTCTATTTTTATTGTGACTGTCCGTGATAATATATCTTAACTTTGACTGTCTGTGACCANACCGTATCTTACTATGTTTGTGTTAACAATGTTTTGTGATCTAAAATGTGAACAATGACTTTTTATGATCAATTTTCTGTTAATTGTGACGATTTTATATATTCTATATGTTAATTGTGACTCTATGTTACCAAGTTTGTGTTATTTGTGACTGTTATAACAATGTCTATTTTCACTGTGAAAATTTGTGCCCTATAATGCGTTCATTGTGACTGTCTGTGACCACTGCCTTCTAAATTGTGACTGTATCTTACTATGTTTATGTTAACAATGTTTTGTGATCTAAAATGTGAACAATGACTTTTTATGACCAATTTTTTGTTAATTGTGACTATTTGGTAGATTCTATGTGTTAATTGTGACTCTATGTTACCAAGTTTGTGTTATTTGTGACTCTTATGATCATGTCTATTTTCACTGTGAATATTTGTGCCCTATAATGCGTTCATTGTGACTGTCTTTACCTGATATGTCTTAACTTTGACTGTCTGTGACCACTGCAATCTAAAGTGTGACCGTATCTTACTATGTTTGTGTTAACAATGTTTCGTTAATGTTTTGTGATCTAAAATGTGAAGACCAATTTTCTGTTAATTGTGACTATTTGATATATTCTATGTGTTAATTGTGAATCTATATTACCAAGTTTGTGTTATTTGTGACTGTTATGACCATGTCTATTTTCACTGTGAATATTTGTGCCATATAATGCGTTCATTGTTACTGTCTATGACCTGATATGTCTTAACTTTGACTGTTTGTGACCACTACCGTCTAAATTGTGACTGTATCTTACTATGTTTGTGTTAACAATATTTTCTGATCTAAAATGTGAAAAATGACTTTTTATGACCAATTTTCTGTTAATTTAATTGTGACTATTTGATATATTCTATATGTTACTTGTGACTCTATGTTACCAAGTTTGTGTTATTTGTGATTGTTATGACCATGTCTATTTTCACTGTGAATATTTGTGCCCTATCATTGTGACATATTGTTATCTGGTCGTGATATATTATTATCTAATAATTAAAGAGTGAGGTAGTCTCTGCTGAGCTGGCAACCGCAGTGTGAGGGTTCAATTCCTGCTTCTTACAAGGTTTGGAATTTAATTGAACTCTTTGTGGGCACCAATGTGGCAACTCTTGTACCCTGGCCTGTTGAGGCACATCCCGCGATTTACCTCCTCAACAATGCTCTAGGGACGGGGCGGTGGGGGACCCTCAAGGTTGGGGTTTAACCTTTAATAATTAAAGACACAAGTTATAGGAACAACTTATTTCTCAATTACAAATAATAAAATTTATAAGTTACAACTTATTTCAAATTACAAATTATCAAATTAATTGGTCGCAAGTTATTGCTCGATTATAAATTAATTGATCAAGATTTATTTCATGGTTATAAATTAACAGATTACAATAACAAATTTTAAATAACAGAATTTATTTCATGGTTACAAATGATCAAATTAATTGATAATAAGTCATTTCTCTATCATAGTTTATGAAATTAAATGGTTTCAACTTATTTTTTAGTCACATATTATAAATTTATATGTTATAAATTATCCAATTAATTGATTACAAGTTATATTTAGATCACAATTTATCTAATTAAATGATTACAACTTATTTATCAGTAATGAATACAAAAGTGGTAGGTCACAATTACAAATTTAGCTCGCGTTTGATAGAAATTAAAATCACATCAAAGTTAACAATTAATTTTAATAATATATTTCATAGAACACACAACCTTTCAATCGCATATTTCATCAACTTCTATCAAAATCTACCAAAATTTTAATTTTAATCTCGACCAAACATGTACTTAATCATCATCACATATTTTTTTTAGGTAACATATTATTTGTTGGTCATAATTTATTATTATTTTTTACGTCACACAGTATTCCAATAATTGGTCACAACTCTTTATCCGACCAAATTCGTTCAACCACCACCAAAAAATATCGACATCACCTCACCACCATGCGCCACCATTATAGCACCACAACCCACATCACCATCACAGTACCACCACCGCATCCAAATGCACCACACACAGATCACCACCACTACCCATCATCACCACCTTCAATCACCTCCACCACCACAATACACACAGATCGATGTCGTTTCCATACACTGATTTGCACACATACACATTAAAAAATCAGATCTACAGATTCCCAAAATTTGAAAATATATATATATATATATATTAATTCCGCAACAAAGATTCTTACAGAAAAGGCAAATGAATCGCTAATTGAAAATTCTTCATATTCATAAGTGTAATCAATTCTTACCTAAAATGGCAAATCAGTCACCAATTACTTCTATGATATTAAAAATTATAGCTCCCACTCCACACGATTTATGATATTAAAAATTCTTCAACACACGTAAAGTGTGGGCATTTTTCGATGGTTACGTCACTGGCGACGAGAGTGGAAGTTGTAGAGAGAATGAGTTGTTTGTATGTTAGAGAGGAGAGAGCTTTGTTGTAGAGAGAGATTATCTTTTCGAGAGATAAATAGATTAATGTAATTTAATAAACATGTATTAATTAATTTGATAAATCTTAATTACCACCTGATTTATGAATTTAAAACTACTCCACCTTATTTTTGAATAATATATTTTATATGTAGGGTTTTGGGTGATTTTTCCTTTAATTTTTTTTGTTTTAGGCTTGGGCTTAGGCTTAGACAAATTTTAAAGTTTCCATTTGGTATTAATTTCTTTGCTTTTGGTTTGGGCTGATGGGAACATGGGCTAATTTTAGTTTCAATATGGTCTCATAAATAAAAAAGGACTTGGATCTGGGTGTGGGAGATGTGACACTACTATCCCCATATGGATCCGTCACTGACTGCAGCTGTAAAAAGAAGCAGTTAAAAAAGATTATTAAGTACCGACTCAAAAACAACACTTTTCGAATCAAAACTTACTGTACTCATCATATTAGGTCGGTACAGTCACCTCAGGGACCACACCCTCCTCTACCGTTTGCCTTTTGTCCATGGCCCAAAACAAGGACACCTTTCAATTCTTGATAGAAATGGGGTTCCTCAGATGAAGGACGAATGTGGACCCTATAGGTTTAGGCCCTACCACCCCTTGAAGTCTCTACTACTAGAAGCTCTAGGTTGAAAGAGGGTTTGAAAAATGTGAGCTGGTATATCCTTGTCCAAAGTGGCCTCCTTCTAAAAAACGAAGGCCCTATCAATTGGTTCCATGTATTTAAAAGAAGTTAGGTTGGGACTAAGTCATAATGCCTAATGATATACCTAAAGAATGGAAGAAAAGGTAGTTGTATCCCAGCATATAGAATTATCTCGCTGATGGTAATACACCCCCCCCCTCCTAAGAAAACAACATCGCTCATTAGGGCGAGGTAAGAAGAGCTCTAAGTGTTTTGAATCCTGAAAAAGGTCACTGAATTTAACCAGGTCCTCTCCTGTTACCTTAAAGGGTACTTTAGTTTTCTCCTAGTTGATACTATAGTCTATTGGTCCATCCTACATCATCAAGCATTATAGAGGCCCTTTATCGCCTTTCTAATCCTATCAGTGGGTATGATATCTAGAAGACCCGCTTTGGCACAAATCATTCTCATGTCTATACACAGACAAGCCACCAACATTTGTGTTCTTAGATGAAAATGCCATTTAAACAGTGATAGTTTCTTGAAAGTTTGAAGAAGAAATGAAAAAAAAAAAGAAGATAAATTTGAAAACACGGGCAAGTTACCTAAAATTAGAAGTTTTGTTGACTAGTTGAACAGAAGTCTAGTGGTTTTTGCCGGAAGTTTGGAATTGAACTTGTAAACAATGCTTCATACTTTGAAGGAAATATTGCTTAGACAATTCTCCGATTTTTGAAAAGTGGAAAAAGCATGAAAATGGCTAAGGATTTCCTTTTTTAGATAGAATGGATGGAGAATAGCCATTGGATCGAAATGTATTGATCTGGGACGTCCACTTATATAACATTGAAGGCAAAAAGGCACATCTTCAAAGTTGAATAAAGAGCAAGGATTGATGTGTGACTCACATGTACATGCGAAGACGCATCGCCTCAAATAGTTGTAACTACAACCCATCATTGCGCATTTAATGCACACATAATGCATGTCTTGAAAACTCGCAACGCCTCGCTGCCATTTCTTGGGAATATGCAACATTTCAGATCATTTGTCATGCATCCCATCAATTTCTTGTCGTGTCAATGCCTCATCTTTGCCCCCATTGAGTTTTGCCACTGCCAGCTCTTCATCAAGGCTTATGCAAGGCCTCCTTTTAGTTCAATTCAACTTTAACAAAGGCTATGTTTTTTCACCAACCAGCTCACCCTTAAGGAAAGGCCTTGCCTCATATTCAATTCAGCTTTATCAAAGACTATTTCTTCACTAACAGGCTCGCCTTCATGGAAAGGCTGTATCAAAGACCATTTCTTCACTAACAGGCTCGTCCTCATGCATCCCATCAATTTCTTGTCGTGTCAATGCCCCATCTTTGCCCCCATTGAGTTTTGCCACTACCAGCTCTTCACCAAAGCTTGCACTCGTGCAAAGCCTCCATTTAGTTCAATTTAACTTTAGTAAAGGCTATTTTTTTCACCAATAGGCTCACCCTTATGGAAAGGCCTTGCCTCAAATTCAATTCAGCTTTATCACTGTTTCTTCACTAACAGGCTCGCCCTCATGCAAGGGTCTCGCCTCAAGTTCAATTCAAACTTATTAAATGCTGCTTATTCACTAACAAGCTTACCCTAGTGCAAGGGCCTCGCCTCAAGTTCAATTATACCTTATCAAATGCTTCTTCGTCATCAAAATGCTCGCCTTCATGCAAGAGCCTCGTCTTAGTTCAATTCAACCTTAACAAAAAAAAAAATTCTTCATCAATAGGCTTGCCCTCATACAAATGCCTCGCTTCAAGTTCAATTACCATAATCAAAAGCTGCTTCTTCACCAACAGGCTCTTCCGTCCTTATGCAAGGGCCTCGACTCAAGTTCAATTTAGCCTTATCAAATGTTGTATCTTTATCAACAGGCTTGCCCTCATGTAAAGGCCTCGCCTCAAAATCAGATTCGCAGGCTGCCATGAGAAATCTATGCATATTATACACGTTAAGATTATGCATTATATGAATATCCATCTTTGACTTAGGTGACTATTGAGATACGTTACCTCTTCACAATCGAAGGAGGGTAAAAATGGCCAAGTCCAAGGCATCGCTTCTTTACAAACAGAACACACAGCATAGACAAAACAACACACTTTGACCTAGAAAGTCCACGCATTATATAAATATTCATACTTGAACTTAGAGGCTATTGTTACGCTTCTTCCAGCTAGGCCCTAAAAGGTGGCCACATTACGAATGAACGCAGGCCCATCATCCACGTCATCCTCTCCAAAAGGTAATTCCTTCGAACTCCTTTGAAAAGGTCGAATCCTCATGGACGAGATGAGGTGAGGACATGTAAGGCAATATAGGGATCTTTGGTACAAGATCTTCTATGATTGATTGATGTGACCACTCACTGCAACAGTCACTCTACTGTGTCCAAATGTCAAGTTTAATCCTTACAAATTTAGACCATAGGGTTGCAAATGATCGGAACATTAAATCTGCATAAGCTTAGGATTGATAGAATAATGCCTATGATAAGACGCATCAGCCGTTAAGATGAGGTCACGTGTCTCTCCGTCCAATAGTTAATATTTCTCATTTTCTACCATAAACGCTCACATTTAGTGTCATTTGAAGGTAATGCAATTTTAAACTCTCAACTATAACTTTGTTCTCTCGTTGTTCTCTCTAGACTCCCAGATCCGAGCCTTTTTTATTTTGGGTCACGTCTTTGGCTCGTCACACACCTAAATCCTTATTCTGAAATAAATTGACTTGACTATCGGAGTGCTTGCCGTCGCTTTCCCCACCATCGGAAAAGACTACCTACTCTAACGATTTGTCCAAGTGTGCATAAAGAGGCTATTAAAGCAAAGCAATGTGAACAACGACGTGAGGATAAGGCAGGAACAGCAAAATCTGTAAAGATATTTGAGAAATAAGAAAATGTATATTACAGTTCATTCTCTTCCAATTGATAATCTGATTTGATACAAAGAATATTCCATGAAGATCTGGATTGATAATCAAAATGAATCAAGGCGATAATGAGTGGATTGATTGCAGTCAGCTCATTCAGTCAAACCATATGATAGAGATTTACCAAATCATATGATAGAGATTTACCACTCATTCATTTTACAATCTTTCTGTGCAATTGTCCTTTTACCATTAATATGACAATGTAATTTGGTTCTTGTGCTCACGTTGAGACTAAATACAATAAACATAATTCTTCAATAACAAACCAAAATATCTTCTGAGGCTATGCAGACATGAGAGGAACAAGGATTTGTTGGCAACGTCACCCCTATCAAAATCGAGGTTAACAATATATATTTATCAGCTGCTCTCTTGTTGATTTTTAATGGAAATGTGGAAATACTAAAGACATGTTCATGATTAACTCAATTTTGGAGAAGAATGTTATTTGTTGGAATTCAATGGTAGCGGGTTATAGTTTAAATGGCCAACTTGCAGAACCTAAAGAATTGTTTAACCAGATACCTAATAAAAATATCTCCTGGAACTCTTTAATCACTGGGTACATAGAAACTGAAAGTTTTGATGGGGGCATTTCAAGTGTTCAATGAGATGATTTTGTCAAGAGAACAGCCTAATAAATCTACCTTTTAAGTGTTTTAAAAGCTTATGCAAGCTTAGTCTCATCAGTGCAAGGCGAGTATATGCATGCAAAAGTTGTTAAACTCGGCTTTCAGAATGATGTCTTCATGGGCACGGAACTTGTAGATATGCATGTAGAATGTGGAAATATCGAATGTTCTACGAAGTTCTTCAACAATATGCAGATAAAGAATGAGATTGCTTGGACGGCTATGATTCAAGGGCTTGCAGAAAATGGATTTGCACAGGAATCACTTACACTATTTGAAGAAATGGAACGCACTTCCACAGCTGCATCTAATGACCTCATTCTTTTGTTAGTTTTATTTGCTTGCTCTCATTGTGGTTAGGTTGAAAAAATAATTTTCTATTTTAGTTCAATGGAGTAGGTTTACAACATAAAGCCAAGTAAGAGGCATTACACGAGTTTGGTGGACATGTTGTCTCGAGAAGGATGCATTTCTAAGACAGAAAAGTTAATTACAAATATGCCCTTTGAACCCAAATTAAATGAAGGATTATAATGGTTGTGTGGCCTTGTACACCTAGCATGATGGTAACGAAAAACCAGTGGAGAAGATAACGAGAAATTCTACTGTCAAATATTTATGCTTCTTCTGGTAGGTGGCTTGATGTGTTTAGTACAAGAAAAATGATGAACGAAAAGGAAGTGAAGAAAAAGCTTTTTACAGGATGATTCTCATGAAATCTGTAGAAATTAGTGAGGTTTTAGAACTACTGAATTCTAAAATGGTGATCCTATAAGTTAACATACTTGAGAGGCTAATTTCTAAACTAAAATCCATTAAGTTTGATTTTACCAAGAATTTATTATGGTGGAATAAGATGATGAGCATTCAAATTGTTGGATTTTTTTGACCAAATTATGTTGGATTTTTTGAGAAATTTTTTTTCCTTTGTTGCACGTGTTTTTAATGGAAAATATTAGAAAAATATTGTTTTCTTTATTCCACGTGATTTTTGATCTTGTTTCCATCTTTGTGGTATTTCTAAGGTTTGGTATTCACCCTTATAAATATTAGACTCTTTTCGCAAGTTTTGTATTACTACATTGAATTTTTTGTATTCATAATTATTGTATTTATTTTCTCCATATTAGTATTGAATAAAATACTTCGTTCGTCTGAAAATTAATTATTTTGCATTTTATCTTAGTTTGTTTGCTATTATATACTTCATATCGTGTTATAGATATTATCTCAATTGTGTTATTTTCCAACAAGTGGTACCAGAGCTATTGATTGTGATTTGTTCGAGGTTTTTGTTATTGATGGCATCCTTGAAGTATGAAATTTCGCTTTTGGATCACAATAAAAGATTTTCGTTCTGACAAATGAAGATGTGAGATGTACTAGCGTAGATGGATTTGGATGATACGTTGTTGGGATTTGACAAAATGCCTACAACTTGGACGACGAAGGAGAAACAACAGAATGATCGAAAGACACTTTCACATATCCATCTTCATCTCTCTAACAATATTTTTCAGGATGTTTTGAAGGATAAAATCGCAGCTGCGTTGTGATTGAAGTTGGAGTAATTGTGCATGACTAAAAGTTAGACAAGCAAGTTGAACCTCAAGCAGTGTTTATA
>CAIGRN010168470.1:0-22493 GCA_903798345.1 Fraxinus anomala | reverse complement strand
ATATGCACTACTATTGTTTGCATATCCAATGAAGACACAATCAATAATCTTATGTCCAATCTTTATTTGTTTTGGTTTAAGTATCTGTACCTTTGCCAAACACCCCCACACTTTAAGATATTTGTAGGAAGTTTTTCAACCTTTCCACAATTCATAAGGTGATTCAACATTACTCTTGTGTGGTATTTTATTAAGGATATGATTTTCCGAAAGGATAGCTTCCTCTAATAAGTTTTGAGGTAAGCCTGAACTAATCAACATTGCATTCATCATTTCCTTAAGAGTTTGATTATTGCCTTTAACAATTCCATTAGATTGAGGTGAATATGGTGCAGTAGTTTGATGAATAATCCCAGATTCTACACAAATTTTTTCAAATAGTGCAACATACTCTCCACCTCTATCACTACGAAACATCTTTATTTGTTTTTTAAGTTGGTCTTCAACTTCAAGTTTATAGTGTTTAAACACTTTCAAAACTTCATCTTTACTTTTCAACAAATATACATAACAGTATCTTGTACAATAATTTATAAATGTGATGAAATTTTTTATAACAACTTTTGTTTGTACAAACTTTAAGTCACACACATCCATGTAAATTAGTTCCAAAGGTATTGTGGTTCGTTCAACCGATTGATATGGCTTTTTGGCCAATTTTGCCACTACACATATCTCGTATTTTTCATTATTAAAATGCATATTTGGAAGTAAACTTAAATTCATTAACTTACGTATTGAATTAAAATTTGTGTGTCCTAATCTATGATGCCATAAATTAGACAACTCAACAATATTATCAGAAGAAGATATTTTATTGCTTAAATTGTTGTGTACAATAGTAAAGACATTCATTTTGAATAGTTCATCTTTTACATAGCCTTTCCTACATACATATTATTCTTGGTAAGTATAAACTTATCTGATGCAAAGACTAATTTGAAGCAGTTCTTGCTTAATAAAGAACCTGACACTAGGTTCTTACGAATATCCGGTAAGTGAAGAACATTGTTGAGGCAGAGCTCATTTCCCAATGTCATCTTCAATATTACTTTGCCTTGTCCTTCCACTTTTGAACTTGAGGAATTTTCCATGAATAGTTTCTCTCCCGTGGTTGGAGTATATGAAGTGAACATTCCTTTATCGGCACATATGTGACGAGTAACACCTGTATCAACCCACCATTTCATGGAATTTCCAATGTTGTTGCACTTAGAAACAACAGCCAACAAATTCATATCAGACATACCATTTGATATGATATCTGATTCGGTGATATTCGTTTGGGCTTGCTTTCTTGGTATGCGACAATCGACGAAGCGATATCCGGCATTTCAACAATTGTAACAATTACCTTTAAACTTCTTTGCATTCTTCTTCGAAAGTTCAACAGAATGCTTCCTCTTCTTGATTTTATTGTTGGATTCCACCACATTAGCTTTTGCTTGTGGTATTTGATTCCCAATCCGAACTTCGGTTGTCTTCGTCAATCCTCAATCGAACCACAAGTTCTTCAATATTCATCTTTTGCGGTTGTGCCCTCCATATGAGTGGAAGTTTCTCAATAATTGTAGCCACTTGAAATGATTCACTTAGAGACATATTCTCTGCGTGAATATCAGGAAGAATAACCTGTAATTCTTGCAATTGACTGGTGACCGTCTTTGAATCTACCATTTTGTAGTCCAAGAACTTTCCTATGATGAACTTTTTCGTTCCAGCGTCTTTAGTCTTGTATTTTTTTTCAAGGACTCCCACAATTCCTTTGTAGATTTCTTGGAACTGTATACATTATATAACGAGTTGTCCAAGTCATTCAGAATATAATTCTTGCACAAAAATCTGAATGTTTCCAAGTATCCAAAGCAATTAGTGATGCTCTATTGTTTTTTCCTTCTTGTACGGCGGGAACGTCTTCTTTTAAGAACTTTGCCAAGTTGAGGGTCGTAAGATAGAATAACATTTTCTGTTGTCATCTCTTGAAATCAGCCCCAATGAATTTTTCCAGTTTGTCCATGTAGAACGAAGTTTAGAGAGACAGTAACAACCGGAGTAATAGTACCGGTATGAACAATTACTTCTGAAGTTCCCATATTTCAAATTGTTGTTTGAAATAGAGTCTGTATTAAAAATCGAATTCATTTCTATTTATACAAAACAGAAGAACAACCAAATCAAAAGAAGAGTAAGTTAAACCAAATAATAGTTTAACCAAAGTAGAAGAGGTCACTCCAACAACTCAAACAGATTCGACTTAAGATTGTAGGGAATTAGATGTTGTTTGGAGTGACAAACAAACGCCCTTAGAATCTTTATCAAACTTCTTCTGAAATTTTGACAGAGTAACGACAATAAATCTTCAAATGAATAATCGTCAAATGAATACAAAGTCGAGGCAAGTGTTGAAAACTTTGTCCTTAAGTCAAAATTTCCCACACAACTGTGCCTACGGTTTATAGAAATCAACTCCCAATATACAACGAATTATTCTTGTGTGAGTAGCACTTCAACATACAAGAACAACGAACCAGAATTTGGTCTATATACTTCTTAATGTCAAATGAAGAAAACCAGAACTTTTATGTAATATATATATATATATATATATATATATATATATATATATATACAAAATTTGGGTGAGAGAGAGAGAAGAAAATGTTATGCTATGATTGCATATCATTGGTGTGTAGAAAATGATATCCCAAAGGTCTTATTTATAGAATATAAGGGGTTGTGGGTGAAGTGTTGCAAACCAAACTTCGCAACCTTACAAATAGTAGCAATTCTTGTTATCTCTAGCTTGTCGCTGACTTCTCACTTGTGCGACAGTAGCACATTTTCATTAGAGCTTCTCTCGCTAGCTTGTCACTGGCATCTCGTTCGAGCGACAGGAGAGTTCGCTCGAGCGACAGGTGAGCAACAAAGATAGTCATATTCCAGCATGTGTATCCTCTTTTCTATTTGACTTTGGACCGCAATTTCTCATTCATCCAAAATTAGTTTTGAGATTGCAAATATATTTTGACGATCTACTCGACGAATAAAACAAGTTGGTCTATTTATATTTATAATTTGATTATCGGATCAAGTTTGAATATTTGCTCAAAGTTGACACCGAGTCACTTTTTTCAAAATTATACTTAACCAAAATTTTGATTTCTTTAAACCAATTCCAACATGTATGACATTGAGCATTCTTTAAACCAATTCCAACATGTATGACATTGCACATTCTCATGCATTCTATATGAACCTCAAAATAAGCAGCCGATAAGCTCTTGGTAAATGGATTGGCAAAGTTCTATTTTCAAGCAATCTTGTAACTTTCACATCCTCTGATGGACTATCTCTTTTAAGAGATGATATTTTCATTTTTTGTGTTTTTCCGTTGATAGCTTTTTGGTTCGTTTGTATTTATAAGAATCTAATTTTTATCACAGTACAACACTTATGAGGGATATGCTTATGTAGGCACCACCTCTAAATCAACTTGGAGTTTTCTAAGCCAGACAACCTCTTTGGCTACTTTTTAAACTGCACATATTCGACCTCTATGGTGGAGTTAGCAATATAAAATTACTTGATACTTAACCAAATCATAGCTCTACCTACGAGTGAAGATACATGAATATGTTTGCCTGCTAGCCAATATTTTGGTCGTAAGTTAGATATACTAACTTATTATCCCCATAGCATAACAAATATTTGGTCTACTGTATAGCGTGACATATATGAGAATGACTATCACTAACGTGTGTAGGGTATCGGTCTCATACGTTCAACCTCTCTAGATGTTTTAAAACATTATTCCTTAGAGAGGTGGATTCCATGTTGAGATGGTAGATTACCCTTCTTGGAGACTTGCAGTGTAAACTTGACCAATAATGTATGAAGCTTGCGATAAAGGTATATTCTTATTCTTTCGATCTTTCAAGATCTGAATGCTCAGAATATAGCTAGCTTCACCCGAAATCCTTTATTTGAAACTATTGGGAAAACCAAAATGTGACTAATTACAACATTCCTACACTATTCCTAATAAGTAGTATAAGTAAAATAATGTCATTATCTTGTTTATTCTTATAGACACATGATTAATCAAATCTCTAATTAAAATTTCACATTTTAATCAATTTTTTAAATCTTTTATTCCAAGTTCCAACATCTGGACGTCCAGTTAAGTTCATAAATGGGACTCTGTAGTTTGTAGAGTTTACATTCATTGCCACTTTTTATGAACTCGTCTAGTTGCATTGTATAGCTGCATTCTTCAAGATATCCATTGATAATGTTGTTTTTGGTATTTATTTATCTAATCTCATAATTCATGAAGATGTATATGGCAATCACACAGGAGGACCTGCACTTGCACAAAAAGTGCTTAGGCAAGGATATTATTGACCTACAATGAAAAATGATGCACTTTGATTTGTGAGATAGTGTGACAAGTAATAATGCTTCTAAACCGCGTAGAGGCAACCATCCTAAAAACTTACAGTTGTCTCTAGCCCTTGGCCATTTGCCAAATGAGGGATTAGACCTCATAGGCCCCTCACCAAAGGAAGACGCCGAATCTTTGATTAAAATTACAAAAGCCAACATTTTTAAATTCTTTTGGAAGAACATCATATGCCAGTTTGACATTATCCACTCAATCATATCAAACAATGGATGGTAATTTAACAATAATAAGGTTAGGGACTTATGTGAGAAGATATGAATAAAGAAATATTTCTCAACACCTCATCATTTAAAAAAATGTCTAGGTCGAAGCCATCAAAAAAAACAATCAAGTATATCCTAAAATGGAAGCTCGGTGACTCCAAAGAAGCATGGGTTGACAAGCTTCCTCAAGTGTTGTGAGCTATTTACACCATAAGTCGAACTATTACTAGAGAAACTCCTTCTTTTATGACCTAGGAGTCTAAGCTATCAGTCCTGTTGAGGTAAGACTATCCCTACCTCATTACTACACTTCAATGAGATATCTAATGATGAGTTGAGGAGGTGTGAACTTGACATCCTTGAAGAAATGATGGATGATTCACAAGTGAAACTAGATACTTATCAGCAAATGATGATCCTATTACAATGCCAAAGTAAAGAAGAAATCATTCCGCATAGAGGACATTGCGTTGAGGAAGGTCTTTCTCTTCTTAAAAGAACCATGCTAGGCACATTAGGCTCCAACTAGGAAGGTATCTATCGAACCAAAGAAGAACTATGACCTGAAACTTACAAAATTTAAGACCTGGAAGGAAATGCACAACTTTGTCAATGGAACATAGAGCATTAGCGAAGATATTATCAATTGTCAAGGCTTATCTATTCAATTGGATGATCTTTTCCAGCTCATATAAATATGTTTTGTTCAAAGCTATAGATTTCAGTAAAAATGAGTCCACTTCTATATTGTCCTTCTATGGATGAACCATCCAACAAGGGAAAAATATTTGCTGTAGATAAACCATTCACCAAGCAAGGAAGATGAACCGCATCAAAAGAAGAGGTGCAAAGTATGCCACATGTGGCCCACTTGTACATATGAAGTGAAGCCTTTCATTCGTGAACCACCCACCATGGAAGAAGCTTTTAGCATTGATAAACCATCCGCTATGCAAGAATGGCAAACCACTTAGAAATGAGAGATACGAAGCACCCCACAAGGGTAGGCCTACCTTGTACCCACGAAGTGAAACCTTCTATGGATGAACCATCCACCATGAAAGAAGCCCTTGGCATTGATGGATCATCCACCATGCAAGGAAGTCGAACAACTTCGAAAGAAGACCTAATTGGAAACCCACAACATCATCCATAGAACATAGCATTTACGAAGATATTATCAATGAGCACTGTTTATCTATTCAGTTGGATGATCTTTCCTAGTCTATGCAAATATGCTTTGTTGAATGCAATATATTTTAGTATAAATGAGTTCAACCTCTTATTTCCCTTTCATAGATGAACCATCAACCACAGAAGAAGCCCTTTGCACATATGAACTATCCACCATGCAAGAAAGATGAATTACTTCGAAAGGAGAGGTGCAAAGTACCCAACAAGGCCTACATTGTACCTACGAAACGAAGCCTTATAATGATGAACCATCCACCTTAAAAGAAGCATTTTCATGGATGAACCATCCACCATATAAGAAAGATAAACCACTTCGAAAAGAGAAGTGGGAAGTACCCCATAGTGGCCCACCTAGTAACACAAAGCAAAGCCTTCTAAAGGAGAAATGAGAAGCACCCACATGGGGCTCACCTTGTACCTATGAAGCGAATTCTTCCATGGCTAAACCATCTACTATGGATGAATCATCTACTATGCAAAGAAGTCAAACCGCTTTGAAATGAGAGGTGCGAAGCATCTATATAGGGCCCACCTTGTACCCACAAAGTGAAGCCTTTTATAAATGAACCATATATCATGGAAGAAGCCTTTAGTATGGATGAACTATCCACCACGCAAAGAAGTCAAACCGCTTCGAAATGAGAGGTTCGAAGCACCCTATAGGGGGCCCGCCTTGTACCTATGAAGCAAAGTCATCTATGGATAAACTATCCACCATGGAGAAACCTTGGCATTGATAAACCATCTACTATCCAATGAAGTTGAACCACTTCGAAAGGAAAAATACGAAGTAGCCCACAGAGGGCCCAATTTGTACCCACTAGCCGAAGCCTTCCATTGATAAATCATCTATTACGGACGAAACCTTTGTCATGATGCAAAGAAGTCAAATTACTTCGAAATGAGATGTGTAAAGCACTCCATATGAGCCCACCTTGTACCTACGAAGCAAAACCATCCATCATGGATGAAGCCTATCACATAGATGAACCATCCAATATGTAAAGAAGTCGACCTACTTTGAAAGAAGACCCAGATGAAGCCTCGTCCATTGAACATAGATCATTTAAGAAAATATTATCAATGATCAAGCTCATCTAATCACCAAGATGATTTTTCCCATCCCATGTAAATATGTTTTGTACAATGTAGTACAAATGAGTCCACCCTCTTATTTTACTTCCATGGATTAACCATCCAATAAGGAAGAAACCCTTAGCATGGATGAATTATCCACCATGTAAAAAAGATGAACCACTTTAAAAAAAGAGGTAAGAAGTACCCCCACAAGGGCCCACCTTGTACCTACAAACCAAAACCTTCCATGGATGAATCATCCACCATGAAAGAAGCCTTTAGCATAGATGAAACATCCACCATACAAGAAAGACAAACCATTTTGAAATGAGAGGTGCGAAGTACCAAACAAGAGGCTCACCTTGTAACTATGAAGTGAAGTCTTTCCATGGATGAACCATCCACCATGGAAGAAGGTTTGGCATGGATGAACCATCTATATTCAACGAAGTAAAATTGCTTTGAAAGGAGATGTATGAAGCATCCCAGAGGGGTCCCACGTTGTACCATGAAAAGAAGCCTTCCAAGGATGAACCATCCTCATGGAAGAAGCCCTTGGTATGAATGAACCACCCACCATACAAGTAAGATGAACCACTTCGAAAGAAGAGGTTCGAAGCACCCCAAAGAAGGCCCACATTTTACCCATAAAGTGAAGATTTCCATGGAAACCATTTACCATGGAAGAAGCCCTTGGCATGGATGAACCATCCACCATGCAAGGAAGTCGAACTGCTTTCGAAAAGAGAGGTTTGAAAAATCCCACAGGGTGCCCTCCTTGTACATACGAAGCGAAGTCATCCATGGATAAACTATCCATTGTGGAAGAAACCTTGTCATAGATCAACCCCGTCCACTATCCAAAGAAGTCAAAATGCTTTGAAAAAAGAAATGTAAAGTACCCCATAAGAGGCCCCCAATTTGTACCCATTAATCGAAGCTTTTCATCATGAAGAAGCCATTGTCATGAATGAACCATCCACTATGCAATGAAAGCAAAAATCTTCTAGGGATGAACGATGCATGGAAGAAACAATTGACATAAATGAACCATGCAATATGTAAGAAAGTTGACCCGCTTTGAAAGAAGATCAAGATGAGAAGGCATAGCCTCGTCCATGGAACATAAAGCATTTACGAAGATATTATCAATGATCAAGTTTGTCTAATTAGTTGGATGATTTTTCTAATGCCGATGTAAATATATTTTTTTCAGTGTAATGGATTTCAGTACAAATGAGTTTACCTTTCTATTTTACTTCCATAGATTAACCATTCACTAGGGAATAAACCCTTGGCATGCATAAACCATCTACTATGCAAGAAAGACGAATTACTTTAAAAGAAGAGGTATGAAGTACCCCCTACAAGGGCCAATCTTGTACCTACAAATTGAAGCCTTCCATGGATGAGTCATCCACCATGGAAGAAGCCCTTGGCATGGATGAATCATCCACCATACAAAAAAGACGAACCGTTTTAAAGGAGAGGTAAAAAGCACCCACCGGGAGGCCCAGCTTGTACCTGTGAAGTGAAGTCTTTCGTGGATAAATCTTACACCATGAAAGAAGCCTTGACATGGATGAACCATCCACTATTCAAGGAATTCGAATCCCTTTGAAAGTAGAGTACGAAGCACCACATAGGGGCTCCACCTTGTACCTACAAAGTGATGCCTTCAATGGATGAACCATCCGCTTTGGAAAAAGCCATTGTGTGGATAAATCATCCACCATACAGGATGAACCGATTTGAAAGGAGAGGTGTAAAGTACCCCATAAGGGGCCCACATTTTATCCACAAAGCAAAGCTTTTCATGGATGAATCATCTACTATGAAAGAAGTCATTCTCATGGATGAACCATCCACGATGCAAGAAAGTTGAAGTACTTCGAAAGGAAAGGTTCGAAACACCCCATAGTGGGCTAGTCTTGTACGTACGAAGCGAAGTCATCCATGGATAAACCATCCACTGTGGAAGAAGTCTTGGCATGGATGAACTATCCACTATGCAAAGAAGTCGAACCGCTTTGAAAGGAGGCCCAATTTGTACCCACTAACTGAAGCCTTTCATAAATGAATCATCCATCATAGAAGAAGCTTTTAGCATGAATGAACAATCCACCATGCATGGAAGTCAAACCGCTTGAAAGAAATGTGGTAACATATCCTTGCCAAGAATGATTTCATTTTAGAGAAGGAAAGTTGCTGCCAATTGGCTCCATGTATTTGGTAGAAGCTGGGTGGGGGCTAAGTTGTAATGCCTATGTATACACCTAAAGAATGGATGTAGAGGCAATTGCATCCCCGTGTAAAGAATTTCATTGCTAATGGCAACACAACCTTGCCTAGAAAAATAGGCTCGCTCATTAGGTCAAGGTACAAATAGTTCTACTGTATCAGGGATCCTAAAGGTGTCCCTAAACTTAACCAGTTACCTTGGTTGCCCGTGTGGAATGCTATAGTCTAAGAACTATAGGGGCCCACTTCGCCTCTTTATTCCTATCACTAGGTATCAATTCTGGGATCCTTGCCTCAACACAAATAAGCCTCATGTCTACCTCTTCAGATGAATCCCCTACGTTGGTATTCTTAGAATTGGAAGCCATTGATGGTCTTGATGAAGTTTAGAAAAGACTAAGCTGTCTTAAATTGCAAGTACCTTACCCAAAATGGAGGTTTGGTCTACTAGTTGAATGGAAGCACAATTATGTCATTGGAATTTTGATCTTAACTCGAAAATCCTTTACGATGTGGAGAGATTTTTTGCCTTAGATAGTTCTCTTTTTTTGCAGTGGACAATGAATGAAAATTGTTAAAGATGTCCTTTTGTTTAAATGAATTAATTTTTAGATTTGAATTCAAAATTGGAAATCAAATGTATTATTAATGAACCAATTTTCCTCTCAAATTAAAAATCTTGTAAAATAAATACATTTGATTGATAAAAAAATTAAAAGTATTTACCAAACATCATTTTGTTTGACCAATTAATATTTTTTTATCCCACTTTTAGAAAGGAACAAAAAAGAACAAGAAGAACATAAATAAAAAAAAAAAAAAAGTGGACCATCCCCACCATACATGGATCGGAGGCGAATGGAAGAGCTGGCAGATGTATCTAGAATGCGAGGGGCATACGTTGGCGGCTATTTGGTTTGCCTAGAGGGGTAATAAAGTCTTTTTACGACAATGATTGTGTGAGATTGGATCCAAAATGAGTTAGAATTTCGACAAAATGACAACACTAGGGTTCCAGCCATACATATTACTTATCAATGACAACATCCTTACGTTAGAGATGGACTTTGTGAATCTAACAAACATGTAATTTTTGTCATTGTCATAAATACTTTGAATTGATTAGTAATTGCATAAAATATGTACGTCAAAGTTTATACATTATTCAAATTGTATTCTTATTTACAATTTCATGAAATTCACGATTTTAATATTTTGACTTATGACAAACTTACAATTAAATTATAATACATTAAGGGTAGCGGCCCGCTTAACCTTAAACAATTGTGACAATTGCTTAACACCCCACATTTAATCATGCCTTCAAATTTTAGATCAAATATTTATCAAGATAGTCTTTGAGTCAGATTTCTCCATTGGCAATAATTAAATTAATTTATTTTGATAAATTTAATTTATCAGAAGTCCTTAGGTAACAAAATAGCAAAGTAATATTAACATTGATTTTTTTTTTTTTTTTTGTAATTAATTAAGGGTTTTTTTTAACAAACGAATTTCTGTTATTAATATTAAAAAGTAAACGCTTCAACTATTCCTCAATAAATAAAGATAATAATGTATAAAAATGAAGAAAAAATTCGTACTGAATAAAATATGAGTTGTAATATTATAATTATATAAAAAAATTAAGTTGCTGCTAAAATATCAAAATAAAAAGTTGCGAAGGAATAAAAATTTTCATCATCGAAGTAATTGTCCATTACGTGACCTACGATACTTCATTCGAGAATAATCAATCGAGGTCAATTGATTGTCACAAATAATATTGTTGTTGGTAATTCTATTTGAATCATTAACATATTATTAGTTTCGTTAGATTGTCGAAGGTGAATCGTCAAGTATTACTGTTGTTTCTAGCAATTTTATTCATTTATCCGAGCTTGAGTCACATTATTTTGAAATAATGTATTTTGGAATAGTAGATTGATGGAGAATATGTGGTTGAAAAAGAAGGAAAAATTATTGATGTGATGAAAAATATTATTTTATTGAAAATATGTGATTGAAAATTATTAGAAGAATGAAAATGAAAAAAATAATGTAACTTAAACAGGGGCTAAACTCGAGCCTTTAGCCAACTTGCCAATTGGCTGCACATTTTGTCCTGTGGATTATAAATATGAGTGGGCATCAATTGGTTTGATCTGAATTGGATTTTCATTTGAGAATTATGAAAATAGAACTATTGATTCTACACGTAAAAAGGAAACTATATCGAGTCATAACATTGAAAATTTCAATTACATTGAATAAAAATATAATTTATATAAATTACGATTATATCTAGAGATTATAAATATTTATGAAACCGAATCAAAATTTGGTGCCGTAGTTATAACCGAAAATCTAACCAAAACCATTGGATTCTCTATTCTAAAATTCACAATCAAACTAATTTAAGCTGAAACTAAATCAAATCGATTGATTCGAAGGATAAAAATGTCCACCCCTAAATATTAAATAATATTCCAAAACAAATAGACCTTAGAAGGCAAAAATCTTCAAATAGTAATTGCAAATTAACCAGAAGCTCCTCTCTCCCTCTCAACATATCTATTTCTTTCTACATATACATCCATAATACCGTTCTCATCAGCCAAACCCCTATCTTTTTAACTGCGTCACAAACATTGTTTCCCCAACTCTGATATTCTTGATTTCTCCCAATCAAATTCACCCGCGGATTTGAGATCTCGTATATATAGATATAAAGATTCGTTCTATACCTATCATTTTGTATCAATTTTATTCATCTGTATTCATTCGGACTTTCATCTTTGAATTACGGATAATCGAGGAATAATTTATGCTTAATTGTTTAATCTTTTTGGGTGAATCGGATGGCGGAGATTGGAGGGAAATTATTCAAACGAGTGTGAGAAATTAAATTAGGGAAAAATGCCAGGATTAGCGCAGAGATATAATAATAATAATTATAGTGATAATAACAATGTTTATCAGAATCCGTTGGCAGGGAGTGGACCGGTGTCGTTTCCTGTCTTGAATGGACGGTTAGTTTTGGGTGGTCACGGTAACGGGTTCTGGTCAAAACACGACGATGATGTGGGCTGCAATCAGCTCCAGAAGGTATACATACATATACAAAGCATATGTACTTTTCAGTTCCGTTGAATTGTAAATAATTGGTACTGAATTATCGGGGTTCGGTGGTTTATCAAATTGATGGTCTGAGTTCATTCTAGATCTTATAGTTTGAATAACTTTCTAATTGTGTTTTTCAGATTGTGTGTTCCCTGGAAGAAATCTTCCTAATTTTCATTTAAATCCTATTTCATCTATAAGAAATTTGTTGTTTTATTTGTTTTATGCCTTATAATGTAAATTATTACTAAACAATGCTCACTTGCAAGAACTATGTTTGTCATTTTAATTTGGTCTGAACTGTAATCTAAACAAAGTTCGTAATATAGATGTGTTTCTTGTCTATCACTATTTATTAGAAAAGTGTTTACTCTCTTTTATCTTGAAAGGATCACTTGCATTATTATGTTTATGTTCCTGCATTAATCTGACAAATAAGCATTGTTATGCCCCCTTTTGGGCTCCATTAAAATGAGTAATTTTTGGGGGAAATGTATTTTGGAATATTGATTTTTTTTGGAGAATGTGGTTAAAAAATGAGTTTGGAAAAATGGAGCCTGGACATATATCTAGCTACGACAAAGTTTGACCTTCATTAAAATGACTGCATTTACTTTACTACTAATGTGGATTCAGTGTTATTCTTCCGTTTCTCATTTTATTCTTGTCATCAGTTTAAATGAAATTATTAAAGTGATCATTTGATCCTTTGATGTATTTTAAGTTAATTGAGTGCTAAATGTATACGATCATTAGTAATAACGAGATTCGAATTTGTTGTCCTATATAAGTTAAGCCACGTGTCATAGAAGGTAAGATCTTGTTATCTTGCAGTTTTGGAGTGAGCTGGTGCCGCAAGCGCGGCAGGAGCTCTTGAGGATTGACAAGCAAACACTCTTTGAGCAAGCTCGTAAGAACATGTACTGTTCTAGATGCAATGGGTTGTTGCTTGAAGGTTTTTTGCAGATTGTCATGTATGGGAAGACCTTGCAGCAGGATGTTGCAGGTGGAAATTGTAGTATAAGAGCCAACAAAAGTGACAGTGATTTATGTATGAAAAATGTGTGCCCAGATGATGCTCAAGATCCATCCATACACCTGTGGGGAGGATTAACCGCAGCTCGGGATGGGACACTTACCCTTTTGGATTGCTATCTTTATTCAAAGTCTCTGATGGGGCTCCAAAATGTAAATCTTATTTCAACGTTATCGAGAATATATACCCTTTGGATTTTGTTTTTTCTTTTATCAGGGATACTTAGCTAACCTTTTTTTTATTTGAATCAGGTCTTTGACAGTGCTCGTGCACGGGAAAGGGAACGTGAGTTGCTTTATCCTGATGCGTGTGGAGGGGGTGGTCGAGGATGGATAAGCCAAGGAATGGCAGGATATGGAAGAGGGCACGGAACAAGGGAAACATGTGCTCTTCACACTGCCAGATTGTCTGTGGAAACATTGGTTGATTTTTGGTCGGCACTTGCGGAAGAGACTCAGAAGTCACTTCTAAGGATGAAGGAAGAAGATTTTATTGAAAGGCTCATTTATAGGTTTGTCCTCTTTTTTACTCTTTTGCTTTTTAAGCTAGATTCCTGTTCCAAAACAAGTGCAAATATGTGAAATGGTTGTTATTAGGAGTAGTCTAAAGATTGTCTATCAATAGCCTAGAGGGCGAAATTCTCTATGACCAGAAGAGAACCCTACAGAATCTGGACAGAAAAATCACACACACATCGGTCCCGCAATTTTTTTTTCTTTTTTAATACAAGATGGGGCCCAGTGTTTATCTCTCTTCTGGTCAATTTCTGTGGTTTCCTTTCTGTACAATGGGAATAAGCCATTTTAATTTGATTCTGGTGATATGGAAAAAGTCATTTGACTCATTTTATTGTCTCAAACTTCAATGATTTTTATGGAGTAACGTGTTTTGGTGAAGGGTCACGAATGGAGAGTTTGGCATCAAATGATTGGTCTAAGCAGCTATAATGGTGACATCTGGAAATGCTAAGCAGCATTAGGAGCAAAGTATGTTATCTACATATGCTTGTGACAATGTGTACAAGTACAAAGATCTGAAAATTTCAATGAGGACTTTTAGGAAGTACTTGGCCTAGCCTTGCTTGAGACTAGCTCATTTAGTTTAGTGACTTTATCCCGTTTTGATGACTTTATTGGTGTGACAATTGAGTTGGCTCACAAAAACAGGACTACTAAACCTAATGCGAGGAATGATATATGAATCTTGCAGCCCTTGTTTCTTGATTAGTGAAGCAGATCATGTACTTTTGTGGGTAAAATTTGGGTTTTCAATGCTTCCATTAGCTAAGCACTTTGATCTATAGCAGTATGAACCAGTATTAACCTGTAGATTACCGAGACTGCTCCCAATAAATATAAAAAAAGGGTCTTGATATTTGTTAGTTGCTACAAAAGTCTGCTTTACTATGCTAAGCATCCGCAGTGTTGCCAGTCTCAGAGAACAACCTTGGAGCTGTCATCTGAGTGGTTCAATTATTACACAAAGTTTTAGTTATTTCAGAAAGATGTACATTATTTTCTCAAATGTGCCTTTTGGCTTTGCTAATCATCTTGATGGGAATGCTGGGCGGCAATAGTAAAATAACTTTTTAACATACTATTAGAGGACATTATTTTCCCAAATGTGCCTTTTGGCTTTTTTGGACAGACATTCAATGTGCACGATTTTTCATCTTTGTTACTATTAGAGGGAAAGTTGGATTGCTAACAAGGTGGCGGTTCGATTGAAAAATGTGGTCATATTATATAATTATTACTATAATTGTTACTCTTGTTTTGCTAAGCAGAGCATGTGGTATGTTAAACATCTTAAATTAGCAATGCAATCAATTAGAATGAACGAGTAAATAACTAGCATTACAGATATTATGCAATTTGATGTTAGATAGAGAAAATTAAGATGCAAAAATACCATTAGAAGATAAAATATTTTGAGAATTTTTTATTTTATAGAGAACCCCTCCCCCCACCCAAAAAAAAAAATAAAAAAAAACCCTTTCCTTTCCGAAAAATAACACAAGAAGGACAGTTACTTCCCCAGCAGAAAGTTGCTTTTACTGACTTTTTAATTTGACATGCACATGTAATTAATTGTATCCCAGCCTGAAGTATTCATTTCTTGTCCCAGGTTTGACAGCAAGAGCTTTTGTAGAGATTGCCGAAGAAATGTTGTACGAGAGTTCAAGGAGCTGAAGGAGCTAAAACGCATGCGAAGGGAACCTCGTTGCACAAGTTGGTTTTGTGTAGCAGACACAGCTTTCCAATGCGAGGTTTTTCATGACACGGTTAAAGCTGACTGGCATCAAACAGTTTTAGATGCATTTGGATTATATCATCATTTTGAATGGGCAATTGGAAGTGGAGAAGGAAAATCTGATATCTTGGAGTTTGAAAATGTTGGATTGAGCGGAAGAGTTCAAGCAAGTGGTCTAGATCTTAGTGGTTTGCATGCATGTTATGTAACTCTACGGGCCTGGAAAATGGATGGACGCTGCTCTGAACTTTGTGTGAAAGCTCATGCTTTGAGAGGTCAACAATGCGTTCATTGCAGACTTGTTGTTAGTGATGGTTTTGTTAAAATTACGAGTGGGGAAAGCATCAAAAAGTTCTTTGAGCATGCGGAGGAGGCCGAAGAAGAAGAGGTATCAACTTGTGGGTTTTAATTATCATTTCTAGAAGTGGCGAATTCCTTCCTATATCCTTCCCCCTCATTCCTCTATTTCTTCTAATGATATTCCTTGTTATGTTTTTATTTCCATGTCATTTCAGGATGATGATTCCATGGACAAGGATGGAAATGACTTCGATGGTGAGTGCTCCCGTCCTCAGAAACATGCGAAGAGTCCTGAACTTGCTAGAGACTTCCTTCTTGATGCTGCAACTGTAATATTCAAGGAACAGGCATGTTCATCCTTCTTTTCCTTTCATATTAATTATCTTTTTGAATTCACCGGAAGTAACCAACAGAATTAATCTGCTGTCTTTTGAAGCCGGTTATAGTTCTTCTTATAAGATATGGAGAGAGTCCTAGGGTTCCCTGTTTTCTATATTTGTAATTCAAAGTGTAACTTGAATTACAGTTACTTCAATATATGTGGGTATTTGATTTTGATGTT
Organism: Fraxinus anomala; assembly: GCA_903798345.1. Taxonomy (NCBI): domain Eukaryota; kingdom Viridiplantae; phylum Streptophyta; class Magnoliopsida; order Lamiales; family Oleaceae; genus Fraxinus; species Fraxinus anomala. The sequence goes on along the minus strand of CAIGRN010168470.1, from coordinate 6,039 downwards.
AGTGATGGAGAGCATCGTAGGGTTCCATGTTTTCCATATTTGTAATCCAAACCGTAACTTGAATTATAGTTACTTCATATTTGTGGGTAATTGATTTTGATGTTTTAAGATGTCTTACACTACATACATGACCGTAGCTTCTAAGGCATGTCAACCTTGTTCAATCAAGTCTTCATTGGGATGGATATATTTTTGTTATCTGTAGAAATTCTCACATCAAAACTTCTAATGCTATGAACTCCTTACTCAGTGGAATTTGCAAGACCGTATTACAAGTTGAACAAGCATAACTGTATAACTAATTCACCATTTCTAGTTGTACCTTGAAATTGGATCATTATTGAGGAAAGAATAAGTCGAAGGACTCGGGGTTATGTTTTTGCCTACTGTATGTTCTTAATGTACCATGGTCTTACCTTTTAATCTCCATGTGTATTTCCTGGCATTTGGAAGTTTTCTTAGGTGCTGGATATATTCTGCAGGTTGAAAAGGCCTTTAGAGAAGGAACGGCGCGGCAAAATGCACACAGCATTTTTGTGTGCCTTGCTTTGAAGTTGCTGGAAGAACGCCTGCATGTTGCATGCAAGGAAATCATTACCTTAGAAAAGCAGGTACTGAACCTGTAATTGTTTAAATCTCTCCTTGAGCATTTTGCTGCCTTCAAATATCGTCTCGAGTTTCATGGTTTTATCTCGATTTCCCATTCAACTTGATTTTACAGATTAAACTTCTTGAAGAAGAAGAAAAGGAAAAGCGTGAAAAAGAAGAACGAAAGGTGCGCCGAAGAACAAAAGAAAAGGAGAAAAAGCTGCGAAGAAAGGAAAGATTAAAAGAGAAGGAAAACAAGGAGACGAAATGTGCTGAATCAAATCAAGATCCTGTGGTTCCTAATGTTTCAAAGGAGAACCCAATGCCCACTGTTGCTGAAAACTCAAATGTGGTCAGTAACAAAGATTTTTTCAATGAAACGGGTGAAGCTATTTCAACCAGCCCTTTGTCTCCAGATATTCAAGATGACCAGTTTTTGAAGGATTATATATATTCAAATACAGAAGACCATTTGGAAGACAGTCCTGATGGGGAACTTGGTAATATTAGAGATTCAAGCGGCTCTTTCCCCCATGATCACATCAAATATTCTAGCAGGAAGCTAAAGTTTAAAAAAGACCTCAAACAGGATTTGAACTTAAAATGGTCAGGTGGGAGAAAAAGTACTGTTACAGAGTTTGGGGATACTGTTAGCAAATATGAATCAAGATATAATGACGATGTCTTTCATGTTAGAAGTAATACTGTGAAGAACAGTAGAAATTTTGGCCCAAAATTTAGTGAAAAGTTTCAGGGTACCAAGAGTAGGGTAGGAGGTGACACATTTGATTCACATGCTCGCAGTTGTAACCATCATGATGATTACAGAGCAAGGCCAGAATCACATATTACAAGAGTAGTCCGGGACCCTAAATATGTGAATAAGTTGGAGGTCTCTGGTATGTCAAAACCATATTATCGTGGACTCAATTGTGACCTAGTTGAGTGTTCACTTGAGATGAGTGGACGTCCTAAAAACAAAATTATAGCTGGTAAAGCTTCTTTACCTAACATTAAGCAAGTTTGGGAACCACTGGATTCACAGAAGAAATACATCCGAAGCAATTCAGATCCTGATGTTACTACAATTTCTTCTCTCAAAGTTGAAGGTACTGTATCCAATCACCTCTCTGAATTTCCTGTTACGACTTGGTCTAACGAAGTGACGAATATTTCAGTACCAATCAATTGCGAGGATTATGGTTTGCAAGAATCAATTAAGTCTAGGACTGAAAATGTCAGAATTGAACAAAATGAATTTCAGTCAGTGGCAAAGTCCCAGCAATTCTCGAAGGATGTAGCAGAAGAGGATGGCAAGTTATGTCCTTCGACAAAATCTTTACATGGAATGCTAGAATCATCAATTGGTAGCTCTTCGAACTCTGACAATTGCTCCTTCTGCCTCAGTGAGGAAGACAGCAACACATCCTCTTCAAACCTTCAAAACTTGGATTCAACATCGATGTCAGATTCAGATGAGGGCAGTCAAAGTTCAGAAGGAAGAGAAAGTTCACATTGCCTTAAAAATATCTACACTGAGTATCATGGAGCCGTGATGGAGACAAGGCAAAACACAGAGAGGGGTGATGACACCGTTAGCCAGACACCTGACTGTGATGGAACCAATTCTTTTGGAAATTTGCCTTTGAAAGCAACTTCATATTGTGATAATGGGAGATTAAATGTCAGTATGGTTGCTCAGCCTCCAACTTTGCTTCCGCAATTGCACAATCAAAGCATAGACTATCCAATGTTCCCGGCACCAACAATGCCTTATTGTCATCAGACTCCAGTTTCCTGGCCAGCTGGTCCTACGAATGGATTGATGCCCTTCCCCCATCACAGCCACCACTATTTATTTGCTAGCCCTTTTGGATACGGTCTGAATGGAAATACACGGCTTATGCAGTATGGAGCATTACAACATCTCACTCCACCGTTGCTTAATTCTGCTCAGTTGCCTTTTTTCAAGCCAGCTGCTCTTGTTAATGGCATTGGCACAGAGTGCGCCAAGGTTCCAAATCTAGGTGTGCTAAAAGAAGCTGAACATGGTTCTAATGTACAGAAGGTTGCTCCAACTAATAAGCAGTATACCATGGAAGCACCAAGTGTCGTCGAAGCTGGGCAAAATGCGATGTCTGAAACATCAGAAATGGGAAATACAAGCTTCTCTCTTTTCCACTTTGGTGGCCCTGTAGCTCTTTCAGCAGGATCTAAGTTGGATGGTGACTCTTTGGAAGAAGGAATTGCAGGGGATGTTTCTCCAAATTTATCAGTGAACCGACCTGATGGTCATGATGCCTGCAATACAAAAGATTCTATTGAAGAATACAATTTGTTTGCTTCAACTAATGGAATAAAGTTTTCTTTCTTCTGATTTTGTTAGATAAGATGTCAAAATGTTGTTTTCATCCTTTTGTTATGCTTTGTTTTAACCGAGTGTTAGAAAGCTTTGTTCAATTTTATTTCTATTTTCTTCTGAGAGATGGAAGCTTTGAGTACTTGGTAATTCCTGGCACAATAATCCTCCGGGAAAAAGATTATGATTTTTTTAGTTTATTTAATTGCTCAACTTTGCTCCATTTTTTGTTTGTGGGGAGATTTAGAAATTTCATAATGTTTAAAGGCCACTGGCATGAATGAACTTGTTTGAAGCTATTATGAGTCTTTGTTGGAGTCACATTTCTCGTTATGCTCTTAATTTACTTGTGCTACTAAAGCTATAATGTGCCTGTGACAACCATGGAATTAGAACTGGTACGTATTGAACAAATACCAAGTCCAATGCAGAATATATAACATGATCTAATCTAAGTCTCTCACTTGTAGATAAGTCGCAATATAATCCCTCAAATTCATGGAATTGTTGACAAGTAATACTGAGTAGATTATCAATCTTGTGAGAACCGTTTACCTATCAATCACTTTAATTAAAATTTAACTTAAATTAAGGCACAGGTTTAATTAGGGTTGTATTCGGTTAATCTAACTATTAACTTCAAAAAATAATTAAAAAGGGAGCAAGTCTTGGAATTTAACTAGTCATGAAAGGCAATTAATCCACTTTAATCCTTAAATACGCGACACTAGCCAATTCTTGGTTTAAGTTGACAACCAATATTCTTTGTGTGTTAATTTTCTCCCTTGAGATTAAAAATAAATCAATTTTTATCAGTGAACCTACTGCATATCTATAATGGATATGAATTAAAAAGAATGTTTATGTTACAATATCAATCAAGATCGCGTTACCCCTCGGTCTTAACACGAATCTCAAAACAATCCCAAAATTACCTAGATAATAGGATGGCAATCTATAATATAAACAAACAATCTACCAGTACAACAATTAAAACTAAAATCAACAATTAATAAATTAGAGAGTTAGCAAGGTTTCATCATAATCCTAGCAACTAAAACTTTTAGTCTAACATGATCGGTTACAAAAATACAAGATAATTAATGAATAGTAACTCAAATAATTTAGGAGAAAAATTGGGTACAACCTGTTATGTTTCGAAATAATTATTATCCACCTAGGCATAATTGAACAATATATGTTTCGGCCACCGAGGCTCCCCTAAGCGGCGGATAGAACCATTACATGGCTTGAAACATGTTTGAAGGCCTCGGCTATCAATTGACAAATGCCTTGGTTTGACTCCGAATATAGACGGAAACCTTACAACGAACACTGACGGAATTAACATAGATTTCAATGCAATAAACCCATGCATGCATGCCATAGATTATTGGACAAGTGTCCAAAAGCACAAACGTCGACAAAACATTGAAAATAGGATAAAACATTGAAAATAGGATTGACTTCCAATATAATAATGAGAGTTCTAACTCACAAAAAGGACTAGAATGCCTATAAAAAAAGGCTTGTACAAAGAAAAAAGGGGTTGAAAATCTAATATCAAAACTTCCACTCTAGAAAAACCATCCCGGATTAAAACACATCCCATGTTAAACCTCTTGAAAATTGCAACTATCTCCGATTGAGAAACACAAAGCCAACCAAACGCCAAAATTACACTCTCTTTAAAACTAACCCAAAATCCCCAAATGAGGGAAAAATGTCAAAATTTGGAGCAAAAAAATTATGAGACTTTAAAGAATAATTTCTATTTTTGAGGTCAATAGTTTGGTGCCATCTATGGAAACTTCATATCAAAACCACAAGAAGAAAACATGTGAGAAACATAAAAAGCCAAGAAATATGAGTGGAAGCGGATCAAAAAGTAATGTGAAATAGAAGGAAAGCAAGCACAACATTCCTGCTATCTCTGCAGAGAGAAATACTCGAAGGAGAAAAAATTGGAGGTCTCTATCGAACCTTATAATGTTTATTATATTATGCTTAAACCCTATTGTCTCTCAATAACAATAAAATCAACTAACAATTTAATTGGTGATCAAGCCATTGAAAAGAACGATAAAAACGATAATAAACATCCACAAATCAAATCAAATCAAATTAAAGTCAAAATAATTAACTTAAAACTAAAAATATCATAACAAAGGTTTATCTCATCTTAACAATGTATAAATTTAGTCTAACATATTGAAATTACAAGAAATCATTTAAGTGAAAAGATATAATCCGGATTTTTGATAAATTGAGAAGACGAAGATGAATCTTGAAATCTTGAATCTCTTCAATGGTTTCTTGATGAATCTCCACTTGCTCATTCTCTTCTTTGCCCAAAAATCAGGTTTTGTATCTCAACTTGATTGAATTATGCAAATTCCCTCCAATCCTCCTCCTTTAATGATAATAATTGATGAATATTGAAGTATAATATGTACATGAGAGTTCTAAATATATATTCTGCTGTTATGTATTTGTAGGAGTCGAAAATTGGTTGAAAATCACGTCCAAATTGATTTCTAAAAGAGTTCTAATCGAATAAAGAAAGTTGTCTTCACGCGCAGATTTTTTGTCTTTGCACATCATTCAGTATATTGGCCATAATTTTCTCTTCTGATATCCGATTGAAGCGATTCAAAGTGCATTGAAAGGATAACCCAAAGGGCTACAACGTTTCTAGAAATATAATTTTCCCAATTCGGACGTTTACTATGCCAAATATGGGTCTCAATATTCGGCTAAAAATCTGGAATATAATTTGTGCGATTGGAAATTGATTTTGATCATATTACATTCCTTTTTGAATTCTAATTCCATCCAATTGTCTCCTAACAATCTTCAAAGTATCTTCTTGTGGTCCGAATCAACTATTGAATTTGTAATTTGATCCTCAAACTTTTTTCCACTAATTTTCGCTTCTTTCTTTCAATTCCATGTTCAACCATTGAGTTTTACCTATATAACATAAAATGCAATAATTTAAGATATATTTTATCAAAAGAACTACCAAATGTCAATATTTTAGGCCCCGAATAAGTGTATAAAATATACTTATCAAATACCCCCAAACTTAA
>CAIGRN010168465.1:0-48384 GCA_903798345.1 Fraxinus anomala | reverse complement strand
TTATTTTTTGTATTATTTTATAATTATTTTACTTGTACATTTCGTTTTTTGTGAGCCTTACGCCTCAATCCGCTTCGAGCCTTACGCCTCGCCTCATAAAGAAAAATCGCATCAGTACTTAGTTTCGTTTTTTTAAACTTTGACCAGAGATATCCATTGGCGCAACATTATTCAATGCAACATTTCCTATCTAATTATTCTTCATCGGCCTAACTAAATCAAGCCATACCTAGGTATTTGAAAAACTTCGATGAACTTAAAATCGAATTTTCCATTAGTTTCTCCCTCATTTAATTACGTTAGGAGAAGTTTTGTTTATAATGGAGATAAAAGAACTTTTTTTTTTTACGTTGATCTAATATTCATCACATTCCTCTGGCCAATTCACAAGTTCCATCACCAAGCATAACGGATTCAATAAATGCAAGTCTTTAGTCTCTTCACACAATCCTTAGTCCTTCAGTACCACAATCTTATACAGAGCTTACAATATCTTCCCCCAAAAAGGTGGTGTAATAAGGTATCAATATAAGTTTTTGTCTAAACAGAAACCAAACTAAACAAAACAAATAAACCAACCCTCAAACACAAAGATTGGTTCCTTTGATCTAAACCAAATAAATATTAGCTATATGTAAACTAGTACATAATCATAAGTGCGCATGCACGCGCATCAGAAACTGATGTCAAAGACTTGCCACCTTTTTGTATCTATAGAGATATGATCCCAAATGGCAAGGGAAAGCACTAAATATATAATTGATGTAGAATTCCTATTGCCAGTTTTCAAGTATCGTATTGAGATATTTGCTTCATGTTAGTGTCATTATTTTTGTGTGAAACTTGGTGGTGATCCATTGTATTTAATTTCTTACAATAAACTATACAACAAAGGAAGCATAAGCTACATACAGAAAAATCCAGTAACAAAAAAATACTCCTTTGAGATGACCAAATCCAAATTCCCTTCAAATTGAAAGCTTCAGACATTAACTTCATCCCAGTACTTTCACTATACCAGGTGAACCCAAAATCGAAGTACAAATGACAGTGTCTGTCCAAAGAAATGGAATCCTGCACATTTATACAGGTAAATATAGTCTATGTAATAAACTTCGTCCCACTTTTTGACTATAACAGGTGATCCCAAATTTAATGAACAAATGACCTTGTATCTCCAAATAAATGATATCATGCAACTCAGTACGGGTAAAATACAATTACATATGTAACACTGGCTGGTTAAAAATACAGTGCATCTTTCATTAGAGTGGGGCCTCCACAGTTGCACCGATACATGGGTAGTTTATCCTAATACACGAGTAACAGAAATCATAATGGAAATACTGTGAAAAACGTTGGTAATAGCTGACCACGGTACTTTTTGTTAAAACATCTATATCAAAATAAAATGATACAAAGTGAACGTGCAAATCAGACAGATAAACTGGTCTGGAAAGTTGTACTTCTTGATATGGAACTATGATGTACTGAGACGTACACGCCAACAACGCAATTTATAAAAAAATATAACACCACACGTTGCCGACACGTTAATTAAATTCTTTAAAATTCTTCATTTATATAACATAAATTAAATTTATACTTATTATTAATTTTTCTTGTTAAAATATTTTAAATATGAGTACGTATTTGTTATTTAATAATAATTTTTAGTTAAAAATATATCATATTTATAATACAAAAAGAACTCGTGTCTGCCACCCTAGTTGAAGTGTTCGAACACATGTGAATCAAACTCCAAAATTCTCCTACAAATGCAACTCCACTTGCACATGGAGAGACAAATGACACATTGCGAAACTATTGTGCAACTAAAACAAGAAAAATTGCAAATTTAACACCATTAAGAGTGGAGTGCACAAATTTGCCTGATAACTTCCTAAACACATCTAGTATCATATTAAAGTACCTATCTCAACGTCAGTGCCCAGATTCATATTGGTTTCGAAAGCTATAATTTTCAGTGTGACACAATCTTCATTCGCATCCATAACTCGGAACATATCCATCACTGACCACAATCTAACACTGAGACCAAAGAAGTGATTGACACGCTCGGTCGACAATGAAGCATAAAGTTTTTCCAGTGTTTTAACTCCTGTTATCTTTCCACAATAAAAGAACCATATAACCTTGGGTGCACTGCAGAGCATCACTCGCAACCAATTTGAAGGAGAGCATACAACTCAGTCTATTAAGGAATATTAGTGAAAAAGTAACATCATACTATCAGTTATCAACAGGCTATGGTTTTCCTACTTTTTCCATCATGTAATCAAATTTATAAAAGTTGAAGCTCTGTAATATAAAGGAGGCATTTGCATAGGTCAAAAAGTTCAACACTAGCCCATATAACACATTGTTTTTCTTCTATCAATATTCTACCACTAAAGTCAAAAGAATTCTTCATAATCTGTAAAAACCTCCTAGGCTTGGAAGAAGTGCAGAAGCTTCCTTGGATTCAGATCAGCATTCTACAGCATAATTTAGAGGTAATCCAGAAACCGAAAATATGTATCGTAGAATGAATGTTTGGGAAATGGTATTTGTCTACTAGGGATTTTTATTCAACTCATACACATCATTGTGGAGATCATAAAGCTTTACTTCCTTAATTACCCACAAGCTGAGAACATCTGATCTGCCTATGCTTCCTTTTGTAAATCTGAATGCTTATCCCCAAAATAAATGACAAAAATGAAAACAAGGTAACTACCAATTGCCAATCACACCAGCCTGCTTTAAATAGTTAAATGCATTTATAAACATATAGATGCATCTGCTTACATAATCTAACAAATGTGTGTCAAAATTAAAGCTTTGGGAGTGAAGCAAGTTAAAAAATATCAAAATCAATTTAAAACCCAACAAAGCTTTCAGAGTTTGAGGGGCTTAAGCAAATATTAGATCCAGTAACACTTAACACCAACAGCACTGCATACACCAGCAGCAGTCAATAATATTTACTTATATTCTTACAATTCACCCTAGCCCTAGGGCACTGATACTCCACCCTGGGAGGACTGCATGTGATTCATAATAATTCTTTACATAATGTGTTTATACAACCAACACATGTATCGAATAATATATATAAGAATCTAAATATATATAGGTGAATTTGCAGAAGACCAAGATTGAATGATTCAAAACCAGACGCTCCTTCCTACATCTCAAGTTTCTCCCAAAAGTTTCAAGATATCACCATTCTCATGAACAGATATCACAATCCAACGAGATAAAAACACGATATTTCTATGCGAATATAGCTTTGAGTATCATTTAGAAAATAGTAGACTGGACAAAAAAAGTAGCATTTACTGCCAAAGAGATGCATTGATCATCTCACAACAAAATCTAACCCTTCCATCACCCAATCTTTATACCTATATCCTTACAAACAAGATACACATATTTATACAGATTTAACATGCATTCTCAATCACACTTCTTTTCTGAAGCCAATTTAACGCCTATTTGGTTAACTCCAAAAACACCACCATAGGAAGACACTTCAATGAGAACACAAAAGTTAGAACGATTTTTGAATTTTCAAAACTACAGAAATGGGTATAATACTCTGCTCTGAAACCTGTAAATTGTGTCACGAGAAATAAATAACAATTAGGCCCATAGGGGATACATAAACTTGAAGGGACACTAACTCTCTAATTACTTCAATTATTCTCAGAATTAAACAAATTCAAATTTGTTAACTTCTCAGAACTCAGTAAATGAATCAGTTCTTCTGTAATCCTAACCTAACATCTCACTGAAATTACAAAGTATCTGAATCTTAATTCCTAAATCAAACCAGTTAAGATTCTTCAAGCCCCCAATTTGAAACATAATGATTTCACATACACAAATATATATACTGTGTCTGTCGAGTGAAATGGCGGAAAGGATACCTGCGAATCTTGTTGCCTTTACCGACTTGGTACATGCCCCAAGAGAAGGCGCCGAAAGCCGCAAGGAAAATGGCCATGGCGCTAGGGCCCTTGCTGGGAATCCGACGGGCGAACCGGACCGGAGCAAACCCGCCCGGCGGCGGGCCATCCTGAAGTACTGGCATGTCCTTGATGCTGGCCATCCCTGCCTTTTTCCGAATCACCGCCTCCGTCATTTTTCTGTTATCAAAACGTTTTTTATCTGCGATGAATTCTGTGTGTATTTTGCAAATTAAGGATTGAAATGGAAATAGAAAGGGAAAAGTGTCAACCCGCGTACGGGCCAGGCTATAATCAGCCCGGTACTGCCGAATTAGGCCCGACATCTCTACAAAAATTTGGGCGTTCCATCCTCATTTTTCCCTCAAAACTTATTTTTATTAACATATTTTATGAAATTCATAAATTTTAAATAATACATTTTATTAATTTTTATTAAAATTTACTACAATTTTAATTTTTTTTACTTACATCAAAGAATGGTGTAGTGCTTGTGCGTTAATTTTATTTATTTTGCCCCCGTTTGACACCCATTAATTTCTCTTTCTCATTCTCATTCTTCATTTCAACCACACATTATCCAAATAAAATAATATTATACACAAATCAAAAACATTTCATCACTTTTTCACCACACATTCTCCCATCAATCACTATTCCAAAATTTCTATTCTTTTCTTTCTTCACTTTTTATATAAATTTCTTAAACTTAGTGAGATTGAAGTATGGAATATAATCAATTCAACCCGTGCCACCCAATAGCGTGTGACCCAAGTAAATGGACTATCTTATTCCCACAAGAATAAACAGACAAAAAGCACAACTTACATCATTTGTTATTAAGAGCTAAAGAAAAGTCCGAATGAATGTTCTCCACAATCCAAAGAGAATCGCTTTCTACAATGACAATAGATAAATTATGGTTTTTGGTTGAGAGAAGGCCTTATCTCCATCTTCATTTGAGAAAGCGCTATAGTCTTTGCACAGAAGCAATAAGTAGTCCCCAACAACTAAACCAATGGCATACACTTATTCCCTTCTGGGATTGCATCCCACAATCTTTCACCTTTCATTTGGGTATCGTGGCTATGTTCCAGGCTATGTTGGCCGAGCGTTTGACATTCTTCGTATTACATGCCTTAATGAATTCATTGTGTAGTGCTATTGCCATTTTTCCTAATAAAATTGCAAGATATCGTGTTATATCTGTGCAAATGTATGGTATCGCAAAAGTGATAAATGTGAGTTTTGTGTTAATCCCATGAGAAGTAAGAATTTAGCTTGATTTAACTAAACAAACTCTAGTTAAAACACGCAAATTTCTAAAGTTTGAGTTGTTTAATAGCAGGATTAATTGTGATTTTTTGTCAACGATAATGTGAGATTTTGCCACATACAAAATCTTTAAGAGAAAAGCTATTTGTACACGGGGAGTTCCTCACATATGAGGGGGGCCCACGATTAATAAAATAATCGTGCCCCCCCCCCCCTATTGTGAGGGGGGCAGGTGGGGCCGAGTACACGGGGGTGTATGTTTACGTCTAGCAAAACTCAATCTTTAAACTAGGTGGTACATGTAACATTTCTCATTCTCCAATTCCCATTATTAATTCAATTCATGTCTATGTTGAAATCCAATGATCTTAAAACGATTCTCTCGAGCATGGTTAAACATAATAAATTTAATAAATAATTCTAAGATGTTTCTATCAAGGATACAAATAAATAAAAATACATTCAATTTCATGATCATCAATTAAAATTGTGCAAAGCATGAGTATATTTTTATCCTTTATTGAACTCAACGTTGTATGCTAGCATGTGCTAGAACCTAAACTCAACCTATTGGAAGCAAAATAAGTCATATCCAGGACAAAATAAGTGCATATATTACCCATCAAATACCTCTTAAACTTTAAATTTTGTTAGTTCCAAGCAAAATACAATAAAATAGGCTCACATGCAATGGCAAACAAAAAAAATATCCTGTCAATCGATCAAGTCATCTTATCATATTTGACTTAGGATTGTACCCATGCATTCAATTCCCCAAAAATATCCAAATGTTGCCAAAAAGAACAATTTTACTTATCTCATGCTTGACTTTTCGAGTGTGTAGTGTAAATGATCTTGACATTCCATCACTTTTCACCTAGAAAAGGTCATAAGAATTAGGCATACTCTCAAATTTCAATTTATCAAACCCAACCCCATTGGTCTAACTTTGTATCTGATGTAGTGGAAACTTATAGAAAAGAGTAAAATCTCACTAAAATTCAAACTTTGTTGGTTTGAATGGTCAAATACCAAGAATGAGTGAAAAAATTGAAATACTTCTCAAGACTCTTTATTTAATTCAAAATTCAAGTAATTGTCATAAAACTTACAACTCTATTTAAAGTAGTAAATAAAGTTTGGATAATAACTAAAATCCTGGATAGGGACTAACTCTAGATAACGATAAAAATTAAAGATAAAATCAAACTCTAAATGGAATTAAAATCATAATCAAATTAAAATTAAGAAAATTATCTAGAATAATAAAAAATGCATTTTAGAAGCCATTTCTACTCAAAATAGACAAATATTTTCGAAAATGGACACTTAGAAATTTATTTTTTTCTACCCCAATCTTACTTTTCCATTAACTTTTTTTCTTTTTGTATTGCATCATTCTCCCTTGGTTAGATAAAATTCTTCCTCGAATTTTGTTGGAAGGAAGTATCATCATCAGTATTATCTCCAGAATATAGTAACATATGTTTGACATTAAAAATATCAAAAGTATGAATGTGGTTAGGCATCATCAAACGTTAGACATTCTAGTTAATTTTCTCAATAATCTCCGTTGGTCCAATCTTTTTTCCTGAAATTTTGTTTTACTTATGGGTTGAGACACAATCTATCGAAATGAAGACTTGGGTACTACAACATAAATTTTGTCCTTACGAAGGACGGCAAAAACCTTATGAAGATATTCCTAATAATCACCAGGGTCAAAACTATCAGTCAGAATATCATCAAAGTAAACGACAACAAATTTACCAATAAATAGTTGGAGCACCTGATTCATGACTCGCACAAAGGTGCTCGGGACATTGGACATCTCGAATGGCATAACTAACCATTCATATAGCCCCTCTCGTGTCTTAAAAGCTATCTTTCACTCATCATCAAATTTAATACGAATCTAGTAGTTGCCACTCTTCAAATCCAATGAATATGCATGCATCATAAAATTGATCCAATCATCTAATCTAGGAATTAGAAAATGATAACACACCGTGGTCTTGTTTATAGCATGACTATCCATACACATACATCACATTCCATCTTTTTTTAGAGTAAGCAAAGCAGGGAGAGCACACGGGCTAAGACTTTTCTAGCACAAAGTCAATTTGATGCTGGATATCCCATAATGGTGACAATTCATGTGATAATTCTCCCGGAAACATATCCTGAATCCCTTAATCAAATGACGAATCCTTTCAGGAATTGTAACCCCAGTATCAGCATATTTACCCACCAACAAAAATACCAAATCAGAATCAGTCGTCTCCAACTCAAACTTTCATTTTGATAATAGAATGGTACTATTCCCAACAACTATAAGTGGTAACACAATCTTCTTTCTCCCAAACATAAACTTATGTATTGGCAAATCCATCGTGCACCTAATGATGATCAAATTGTCAAGGTCTTCCCACCAATAGGTGATAACATCCGTGCCAACCACATCATATAAAACCTCATCCTTATATGTAGGCCCTGATTAATGTAATTTTAGATATCGTGTTATCTCAACTACCACATTTTAACAGCTTCTAAAACAATGATGAATTTGCAAACTTTTTTACGAGCTGTAAACATAGATTGGAAGATATTTTTACGCAGCCAATCATAGGGATGGCAAAAAAGCTAGTCAGCTCGGGCGGCTCGGGCTCGGCTCGGAAAAAGTCCGAGCCGGGATCGGCTAGGTTGCATTGAGCCGGGGCTCGGGCCGAGCCTCATTTTTTTGGCTCGGCTCGGCTCGGGCCCAAGAAAGCTCGGGGTCGTTGAAATTGCTAAATATAGATAATTTATGAAATTATTTAGAGACCAATACTAGTGTTCCCTCATTTATAACACATATAAACTGTACAAATTTTAAATTCTTTAAGTAAAAAATGTAGATTTCTCCAAAAAAAAAGAGCCGGCCCGGGCTTGGCTCGGCCTGCTAAGGCTCGGATCCAAAAAAGCTCGGTCCAAAAAAGTTCGAGCCGAGCCCGAGCTTTTTTTTTCGGCTCGAACTCGACTCGGCTCGGCTCGTTGACATAGCTACCCAAACGGTGATATTATANAAAAAAAAAAAAAAAAGAGCCGGCTCGAGCTTAGTTCGGCTCGGCCCGGCCCGCTAAGGCTGGGGCCAAAAAGCTCTGGCCGAGCCTTATTTTTTTGGCCGGACTTTGCTTGGCTCGACTCGGGCCCAAAAAATCTCGGTCCAAAAAAGCTTGGCTCGTTGACATAGCTAGCCAATCACCACCATTCCCATGCAGGATCATGTAATTCCTATGCACCACCAATATTGACCTAACATCATTTGTTATATCTTTTTTATCCCCTTCTCACTCTTCATTCAGCTATTTATCATAGATGTGCTCACTATCATAATCATGTACTTCATCAGTAAAAAGGCGTGGATTTTTGGGGTACTTTGATTGCCTATGGTTCCACTGCAACCATAAAAATGAAAACTACCACTAGGACGTACTGTCGGTTGTTGATTATTTGGTTTAACACTGCCAGTTTGTGTGGAACCACCTAGACTTACTATTACTAGGTGTAGATTGTTAGAAGAACCCGCACCTGTTCATCTAGACCATTGCTTGTCATTAGTAAAGCTAGTGCTGATGTGTCTCAAAATATCCTAAATTTGGGACCATAGGCCACCTACGTAACGAACACCAATTGTTCATTTGTCTCCATAATATCATTCTTTGTGATCAGCAACTTCGTATTATAGTCAATAATAGATTTAGCCCCTATTTGACAACTATGATTTGAACTTTTTTTTCTACATAATCATTTTAAAAAACATCCACACAATAAAATATTATGCACGTAAATTAAAATATTTTTCTACTTTTTAAACACACATTCTCCTAAAAATAACTATTCAAAACTTTTTTTTTCCCAAATAATGATTGTCAAATAGGAGCTTAATACCTTGATGCAAATTCTAAAATTGTTGGTACCTCGTCTGTACATATTATACTGTAAGAATGCAGTTTCATAAGTTTCATAAACTTATTCCAAGTCACAATCTTGTTCTTTTTCGATACGGCTCTTGTTACCTTGGTCTGTTGCCACAATGCCACTACTCGACTACAAAATCATGTTGCAACAAAGGGCACACGTTTGTCATTTGGTTGCTCTTTGAAATCTAGGACCTCCTTGATAAGTGTATTTTGTACATTTATTTAGACCATTAAATTGAAGTCCGTGTTAGTGATTCAAACGAGTAATTATGTGTTAATTATGTTTGTTAGGTTGAACTCAATGCAAATTTGTAGAATTGGAAGAAAGGAACGAAAAACAGAGCAAAATGAAATAAATCCGAAGTTTAGGAACCAAAGTGTAAACATTAATAGTTGACTCGGACCATAAAATGATTATTGAAAATCATATATGATCAATTGGACGCAACTGGTGGTCAAATGAGTGAAATATAGTTGAAATACTTTCTTAAGTCAATTTCCAGTTGAAGAAGTTATGCTCCAAAATTTGTCTCAACTTAAGACCCATTTTTCGGATAGCAAATATTCGAATTGGAAATATTGTATGTCTAAAAGAATTGTAACTCTTTGAGTTATCTTTATAATGTACTTTGAACCACCTCAATCAGATATCAAAAACTGCTTAGAGACAACAAAGGATGCAAATTCTCGAAAATTTATTCATTGCAGGCTATGCAAGTGGTGGAGATGCTTGTGAAGAGCTTTTATTTTTTGTATATATAGTTGTTGATGATTGCTACGGGGAGTTTGAAGGTAATGATAAATAGTTTGAAAGTTTATTCTAAAGATTTGTTGGGTCCCCAAGCCAACGTAATTTCCCAGTTTGGATGCTGCAAGGACTTTTCTGTATGATTCATAGGATCACCATTGGTGAAGGTTCAATACTTCACGATAATGTTTACCCCACCCATCCCTAAAATCAAAAATTAGAAAATCCAATCACCGACTTTCCACACGATGCTGCACCGCCCAAAATTCCTACTATTGCCATCGGAACTGCAAACATTAGTTTGGGAAAGATGAACAGTTCATTCATTTTTTTAGTCTTTTATTTAATTATTTAATTGTTTTATTATAGGAATTATAAATTGACCATTTTACCCTTCACTTATTTAGGTTGAAGAATTGATTTCTGGACGGATTTTATCCATTGTCCTTCGACTGCAGTCGAAGTGAAAGGTTCGAGATTGTGGGTACAAAAATAAAAGGTTTTGGTGTAGTCTACATTAAATTGAAAGGCTTGGGACCCCACTACAATTTTTCCATAATAGAATTATCAACAAAATGCACATAATAATGAGAATCTTCATTATAGAGAATTGGGTAAGATCCCCAAAACATTGTACGTACAGTCTCCAAAGAAGATTTTGTTTTATTCCTAATAGTAGGTGAATTCAAATTTGTTGCCAAATAAATTTGATATCTTTGTTTACAGTAGATAATGTGTACAAAAATAATTAGATAACATTGTTGAAAGTTATTAAACAGTCCAATAAAATTGGCATTTCTGTTATCTAGGATGTCAAACAAGGCATTAGTGTAGCATGATAGATAATAGGTTAAACAGAATGATACAAGTACAACTTGCCAAGTTGTCATAAATCATAGAACGCTAAACATTTTACCGTTGCCGATCATTCAAAGACTTAGAAATACACCTAATACATTAGAATTTGGATTGCCAAGTTTTCTTTGCTAACTATCTTAATTAATAGAATTTAAAGATCAACGGGTGTCCTCAAATGAGATTTTGATGGATTTTGAAATATTATAAATTCTCATGAATTTCATGAATTTGAATAAACTTCTAAAAAATTCATAAGAATCTCAATAAAAATTGCGAAATTACAAAAGAGTTTGCTATATGTATTTTTAAGTTTGAAATTCACCCAAATCTTTTTAAATATATTTATTAATGAAAAGGTTATAAATTCTTGAGTTATTGAAATACCAAAAGTTTAAAGGATTTTATTGAAATTTATTAAAATCTTAGTTGGGAATACCTAGATTTTAATGAGTTTCATTAAAATCTTAATTGGGGACAGCTAAATTTAGAAAGATTTTAAAATCCATTAATTAGTGACCATAGGATTTTAACATTCTCTTTACTATATACTTTGCAGGTAAACATAAATAATTGACTTTAAAATATTGATTAAGTAATGCTATCTATTTAGATTGTCTGTGGAATGCAAGATGTCATATTAATTAATATCACTTAATTATCACCTAAACTTGGTATTTGCACTTAGAAGTCCCTCATTTCTCACAGGGGAAGCCTAAGGCTAGCTAAATAACCTGGTTCAATTAGATTGCTTCAATATCCAAGATTATCCAAAGTTGTCTGTCGTGAGATAAAATATTACGACAATCAAATTAATATGAAACATATTATATAGAATAAGGGATTGAATGCTGTCAATAATAATCCAAGATGATCCATGTTTGTTTCTTCTAGAAAAAATATTTGAACAATCAAAGTAAGATTCAGTAGGAAACATACATTATATGCAGAATAAGAGATTATATTATATCAATTACATTTTGATGATATGTCCTCCTAAAATGAGATTCAGTGATAAATTTTGTGAATCTTGCTTCTATTTTCACTATATAAGCAAGAAAACATGAGTAAATTATAAACTCCACAAATTATTTCTAGATTCATCAAAATGAAAATCGTTTTCTTCTTATATATAGTGTTATTTCATCTCGTTCAAGAACTGAGTGCTTTTCACACCAGACAATATCAAATCCATGTTGTGAATCAGCTCCCAAATAGTCCCAACCCATTGTGGGTTCATTGTGCTTCTGGAGATACTGAACTGGGAAAACGTATTTTAAGTAAAAACGAAGATTTCCATTGGCAATTTCACAACGATTATCTGCATCGAACTTTATTCTTTTGTCACTTTTGGTGGGGCTCGAAGCAAAGTGCTTTTGATGTTTTTCGCGGCGAAGATGATTGTTTTAAGGATGCTCCAGTAAACGATAATATTCAGTGCTACTGGCTTGTAAGACCGGATGGGTTTTATTTCACCAATCTGTCCCCCAGTGCCACTAATTTGACGAAAAAATATGACTGGGCTTGAAATGAATATTTCCTTTCCTATGGTTATGTAAACATTACTGTTATTTGAAGATTTGAAAATAAAAATAACCATCGTATAACTTAAACATTTTGCAACTGACTTCTATTCATTTTTTTATATTGAGTCATGTCCAAACCAACATAAATACTGATGGAACATCAAATATAGACCTTGTTAGGAATATATAATGAACTAGCAAAGTGGTTTCCAGAGGGATTTTGGAAGGGAATCGAGATATACTTTACTGTCTAGCTTGTTGTTCACCCAATTAATTATTGACACATCTTTTTTAGATTAGCATGTTATCCCAAATTTATCCTCTTTAAGTTTATCACTATCCCACCAAATTAATGACATATTAATTTAAAATGACTTGTCAATAATTAATTGTGTGGACAGTAAAAGTTGAACATCACTATTACAATTTCTCAATCTATATGCTTTTGCATATTATAAAATTCAGTTTCCATACAGTACCCAAGACATATTAATATAAAAATGATAATTGTAAAATAATAAATCATTAAGTTAATAAAAAACAGAAATACTAAAGTCTAATATTTGGAGATTACTCAAATTAAAATTGCCTAAAATGCACTTAACACAATCTGAGAATCTAGACCAACTGAAATAAACGTTTACAAATAGATTGATTATTCTAAAGATTTGTTGGGTCCCCAAGCCGACGTAAATTCCCAGTTTGGATGCTACAAAGACTTTTCTGGATGATTCATAGGGTCACCATTGACGAAGGTTCAATACTTCACGATAATGTTTACCCCACGCATTAGAAAATCCAATCACCGACTTTCCACACGACGCTGCACCGCCCATAATTGCCACTATTGCCATCGGAACTGCAAACATTAGTTTGGGAAAGATGAACAGTGCGTTCAATTTTTTTAGTCTTTTAGTTAATTTGTTTAATTGTTTTATTATAGGAATTATAAATTGACCATTTTACCCTTCACCTATTTTGTCAATTTGAGTCTAATTTCTAATTATTTTTTGGGTTGAATAACTGATTAATGGATGGATTCTGTCCATTGTCTTTCGGCTGCAGTCGAAGTGAAATGTTCGGGATTATGGGTGCAAAAATAAAAGATTTGGGTGTAGTCTTCATTAAATTGAAAGGCTTGGGACCCCATTGTAATTTTCCCAAAATAGAATTATCAACAAAATGCACATAATAATGAGAATCTTCATTATAGTGAATTAGGCTAGAGCCCCAAAACATTGTACGTACAGTCTCCAAAGAAGAATTCGTTTTATTCATAATAGTAGGTGAATTCAGATTTGTTGCCAGATAAATTTGACATCTTTGTTTACAGAAGATAATGTGTACAAAAATAATTGGATTACATTTGATTGTTTTTAAACAGTCCAATAAAATTCTGCCATGTGACATTTCTGTCATCTAGAATGTCAAACAAAGGGTCAGTGTAGCATGCTTGATAGTACGTTAAACGGCATGATACAACTTGCCAAGTTATCATAAATTGCAGAATGCTAAACCTTTTTAACATTGCCGAACATTCAAAGATATAGAAATACACCTAATACATGAGAAGTTGGATGGCCAAGTTTTCTTTTCTAAGTATCTTAATTAATAGAATTTAAAGATCAACGGGTGTCCTCAAATGAGATTTTGAAGGAATTACATGAATTTGAATAAACTTCCATAAAATTCGTAAGAATCTCAATAAAAATTGTGAAATTACAAAAGGGTTTGCTATATGTATTTTTAAGTTTGAAATTCACCCAAATCTTTTTTTATATACCTTTATTAATGAAATCCTTATAAATTTATGAGTTATTCATATACCAAATATTTAAAGAATTTTATTAAAATTTATTAAAATCTTAGTTGTGAATACCTAGATTTAACGAGTTTCATTAAAATTCCAATCATGGACAGCTGAATTTAGAAGGATTTTAAAATCCATTAAGTGACCATAGGATTTTAACATTTTCTTTACTCCCAATCGTGGACAGCTGAATTTAGAAGGATTTTAAAATCCATTAAGTGATCATAGGATTTTAACATTTTCTTTGCTATATACTTTGTAGGTAAACATAAATAGTCTTCTTTAAAATATTGATTAAGTAATGCTATCTATTTAGATTGTCCGTGGCATGCAAGATGTTATATCAATTAATATCACTTAATTGTCACATAAACTTGGTAATTGCACTTAGAAGTCCCTTCTTTCTCGTAGGGGAAGCCTAAGATTCATTGGATGCTAAATAACCTAATTCATTTAGATTGCTTCGATATCCAAGATCATCCAAAGTTGTCTATCGTGAGATAAAATATTATGACAATCAAATTAATATGAAACATATTATATAGAATAAGGAATTAAATGCTGTCAATAATAATCCAAGATTATCCATCTTTGTTTCTTCTAGAAAAATATATTTGAACAATCAAAGTAAGATTCAGTCGGAAACATACATTATATGCAGAATAAGAGATTGTATTATATCAATTACATTTTGATGATATGTCCTCCTAAAATGAGATTCAGTGATAAATTTTGTGAATCTTGCTTCTATTTTCACTATTTAAGTAAGAAAACATGAGTAAATTATAAACAACACAAATTATTTCTAGATTTATCAAAATGAAAATCATTTTCTTTTTATATATCATGTTATTTCATCTCGTTCAAGAACTGAGTGCTTTTCACTTCACCAGACAATATCAAATCCATGTTGTGAATCAGCTCCCAAATAGTCTCGACCCATTGTGGGTTCATTGTGCTTTTGGAGATACTGAACTAGGAAAACGTATTTGAAGTAAAAACGAAGATTTCCATTCGCAATTTCACAACGATTATCTGCATCGAACTTTATTCTTTTGTCACTTTTGGTGGGGCTCGAAGCAAAGTGCTTTTGATGTTTTTCGCGGCGAAGATGATTGTTTTAAGGATGCTCCAGTATACGATCATATTCAGTGCTACTGGCTTGTAAGACCTGATGGGTTTTATTTCACCAATCTGTCCCCCAGTGCCACTAATTTGACGAAAAAATATGACTGGGCTTGAAATGAATATTTCCTTTCCTATGGTTATGTAAACATTACTTTTATTTGAAGATTTGAAAATAAAAATAACTATCGTATAACTTAAACATTTTGCAACTGACTTCTATTCATTTTTTATATTGAGTCATGTCTAAACCAACATAAATACTGACGGAACATCAAATATAGACCTTGTTAGGAATATATAATGAACTAGCAAAGTGGTTTCTAGAGGGATTTTGGAAGGGAATCGAGATATACTTTACTGTCTAGCTTGTTGTTCACCCAATTAATTATTGACACATCTTTTTTAGATTAACATGTTATCTCAAATTTAACCTCATTATGTTTATAACTATCCCACCAAATTAATGACATGTTAATTTAAAATGACTAGTCAATAATTAATTGTGTGGACAGCAAAAGTTGAACATCACTTTTTCAATTTCACAATCTATATGCTTTTGCATATTATAAAATTTAGTTTCCATACATTACCCATGACACATTAATATTAAAATGATAATTGTGAAATAATAAATCATTAAGTTAATAAAAAACAGAAATACTAAAGTCTAATATTTGGAGATTACGCAAATTAAAATTGCCTAAAATGCACTTACACAATCTGAGAATCTAGACCAACTGAAATAAACGTTTACAAATAGATTGATTATTTTATAACTGAAAGAAAACTTACATCTTGAATAAATATTTACAAAGTGTGGCTGAAATTGGATAAATTGTGACCGCGAGTGGATCAAAGGGCTAATAGCGTGGAAGACTTGTTGCAATTTTACCCTTCTATTATGCATATTGTAAACAAATCATATAATAGTGGTCCTCCAAAGAATGATTATCGATTGCAGTTTAATTAAAACTAATCTTAGCAAAGTTACATAGATTCAATAAATTATTTTTCAGATTAAGTTTTCTGGTTAACAACTAAAATAAGCTACTTAATAGTAACAAAGAGAATGAATAACATTGTAGAAATCTATCAAGCAAATAGTTGTCTCGATTTCACTAATTAACCCTACTTTGTACTGTGGTATAATGTTATGTTGCTGGTCAATAATTCTAAGATAAAATATTAACTTTCATCTCTCGTTATAGTTAACATATTTACAAAGTGAGGACTTTGCTACATATACATCAATCCTTACATAAAGAGTTATATAATATCATATGGTACTCTATCATTGAAAAGTTTAAAACACAATTAATTTTTCCATTATATCAATTCACTACACATCATTTTCTTGCAAACTTTCTGGATGTCCTTTTCTTAACAAATAACATAATCCTTGAAAGTGATGAATAAGAATTTAGGAGAACTACATGAATCCGTAGAAATCTCTTGATTTAAAAATCAATTCACAAAAAGCAAGATTAGAAGTTCTAAATGTGATCTTTGGGTCTATTAAGGCTTTGGTCCATTTCAGTGGCTTAAATAGCCTCTTTACCTTTTGTGGCCTTGTTTTGGCAAGACACTTTTATTAATCTATGGTTGACTTTATTCTTAATATTTTGATCATAACAAATAAGTTAATTTTATTTCTAACAATTGAATTAAGTTTTCAAAGTTATTGCTGCAAAGTTGATCGACTGTGGACAAAAAGACCACTATTAAAAGACTCGCATCAGACGATTAACAAAAATTTAGATGGAAGTCTAGCATTCAAGACAAATCACTAGAAACAAAAAACTTCAATTGAAGATATTAGATTAAGATATTTGTATTCATGTGTGAAGGGACAACACTTCATTCTTTAACAATAAATTATTAAAAGCTCAATGAGTAAATTTTTATGTACGAAAGAGTATTTCATAAAAATATTTGCATAAAAATTATTTTTCAAAAAGGTAAATATTTCCATTTGTTATTCAAACTTATTACAATATCACTTACCTTGAAAAATAAAGTGAAAAATGCCATTCAATAAATTCGAAGCTTAGGGACCAAAGTGTAAATATTAATAGTTGACTCGGACCATAAAATGATTATTGAAGATCATATATGATCAATTGGATGCAACTGGTGGTCAAATGAGTAAAATATAGTTGAACTATTTTCTCAAATCAATGAGTAAAAAAGTCATAAATGAGATACTGAAAATTGCTTAGAGACAACAACACGTGAGCTGGCACGAGCGTGAGCAATTCTTGGTGCGTGCGCATGATACCAATTTTCTTGACCCGGGCCAAATTTTTTGGTGACAAGCCGATTTCCTTTTTTTTTTTATTCAAGCTCTTAATGGTAGCAACTTTGAGACGATTTCTTGACTTAAATTCAACCCTTAAAAAGAGAGAACGAGGGCTACACATTGAAAACCCTCTATTACTTCTTCATACACAATAATATTATCAAATTAATCAAGAACAAGGAGTCAATTGCTATATTTTGATAGAGAAGATCAAACCCTAGCAAAGAATTGAAATCAATTACATTAAGTTTTTAGAGAATTCAACATTGTAATTGAAGATTAATATTTTTTGATTTATTTCATGATCCGGATTATATTTTTCTATTATTATTCTTGTAAGTTATTTAAAAACATGATAGGCTAGATTCATTTTTGTATTGGATGAAGATAAATTCTATTATTTATTTATTTTAATTCAAGACTAGCAGTTTAGATTATTTTTTGCGTTTCTTGATTAATTTTGCATATTTATTGCATTATTTAATTGTTTGGTCACCAATTAGAATATTAGTTACTTTTTATAGTGTTGGGAGACTCACAATAAGTTTAGAACGTGACAAAATTAGCATATATGCAATAGATGTTATGAATAACATTTATCACGTACGCAATCATATAGGTAATCTAAACTTTAATGCATTCTAATAATTCAAATTTGGGTAGGAACAGATTCAGGTCGTGGTTAGGATAGTTTTAATTTATCTTGGAATAAAAGTTAAATACATTAGCTTTATCGATTGTCAAGAACGCATGAAAAGAATTATATTACAGATCAAGAATTAAAATATATAGCAATAGGCGAATTCGAAATCCAATACAATCATCCCTAATTTGATAAAACCAAACTTTTACAGTTTTCTTAGATTAATTTAGAATCATTACAAAATCAAACTATCTTTTGTTTACATATATCGAATTCCATATATAATTAGTAAATTTGAATTGAATTTATGCCATGTGGCGATAACTCTTAATTTATTAATTTTATTACTTGTTAACGATCCAGTACGCTTGCGAGTTTCGTACAAACAAATTTTTGACGCCGCTACTGAGTAATATAGTATTTAATTTGAGTTTTGGCGTCGTTGCCGACTCTACAAATTCTAGAGTCGTGGATCTACTTATCAAAACAAATACTGGCGATAATTTTATTGAGAACCTATAGCAAAAGCTTTGTGAATGCTTCAAGGGATTGCCGGATACTAGAGAAAGTATGGAAAATGCCGAAAGAGATCGAAGATCTCTATTTATTGATGGATCCAGATAATTTTCTCCGTTCGAAAAATCGTCTTTCAATAAAATAAATTCAAAATCTTACTTCTTCTGTTTCAAACCCAGAGAACTCGTAGAAATTACCAAATCTTCAAAGGATTTGAAATATAAGGTGCCTACCATTTTGGATTTGGAGGTTTATCGCAATAGCAGTCCAAAGGTCCATGAAGAGCTTTTATTTTTCGTATAAATAGTTGTTGATGATTACTACGGGGAGTTTGAAGTAATGATGTATAGAGCATTTGTGAAAGTTTATTCTGAAGATTTGTTGGGGGTCAAATATACCCCAAGCTGACGTAATTTCCCAGTTTGGATGCTACAAAGACTTTTCTGGATGATTCATAGGGTCACCATTGACGAAGGTTCAATACTTCACGATAATGTTTACCCCACCCATCCCTAAAATTAAAAAACAAATTAGAAAATCCAATCACCGACTTTCCACACGACGCCGCATCGCCCATAATTGCAACTATTGCCATCGGAACTGCAAACATTAGTTTGGAAAAGATGAACAGTGCATTCATTTTTTAGTCTTTTATTTAATTTATTTAATTGTTTTATTATAGGAATTATAAATTGACCATTTTACCCTTCACTTATTTTGTCAATTTGAGTCTAATTTCTAATTTTTGGGTTGAATAACTGATTAATGGATGGATTCTGTCCATTGTCCTTCGGCTATAGTCGACGTGAAAGGTTCGGGATTATGGGCGCAAAAATAAAAGGTTTGGGTATAGTCTACATTAAATTGAAAGGCTTGGGACCCCATTGCAATTTTCCCATAATAGAATTATCAACAAAATGCACATAATAATGAGAATCTTCATTATAGAGAATTGGGCTAGACCCCCAAAACATTGTACGTACAGTCTCCAAAGAAGAATTCGTTTTATTCATAATAGTAGGTGAATTCAGATTTGTTGCTAGATAAATTTGACATCTTTGTTTACATAAGATAATGTGTACAAAAATAATTAGATTTAAACAGGCCAATTAAATTCTGCCACGCGACATTTATGTCATCTAGAATGTCAAACAAGGCGTTAGTGTAGCATGATTGATAGTAGGATAAATGGAACGATACAACTTGCTAAGTTATCATAAATCGCAGAATGCTAAACCTTTTTACCGTTGCCGAACATTCAAAGATATAGAAATACACCTAATACATGAGAATTTGGATGGCCAAGTTTTCTTTCCTAAGTATATTAATTAATAGAATTTAAAGATCAACGGGTGTCCTCAAATGAGATTTTGAAGGAATTTCATGAATTTGAATAAACTTCCATAAAATTCGTAAGAATCTCAATAAAAATTGTGAAATTACAAAAGGGTTTGCTATATGTATTTTTAAGTTTGAAATTCACCCAAATCTTTTTTTATATACCTTTATTAATGAAATCCTTATAAATTTATGAGTTATTCATATACCAAATATTTAAAGAATTTTATTAAAATTTATTAAAATCTTAGTTGTGAATACCTAGATTTAACGAGTTTCATTAAAATTCCAATCATGGACAGCTGAATTTAGAAGGATTTTAAAATCCATTAAGTGACCATAGGATTTTAACATTTTCTTTATTCCCAATCGTGGACAGCTGAATTTAGAAGGATTTTAAAATCCATTAAGTGATCATAGGATTTTAACATTTTCTTTGCTATATACTTTGTAGGTAAATATAAATAGTCATCTTTAAAATATTTATTAAGTAATGCTATCTATTTAGATTGTGTGTGGCATGTAAGATGGTATATCAATTAATATCACTTAATTGTCACAGAAACTTGGTAATTGCACTTAGAAGTCCCTTCTTTCTCGTAGGGGAAGCCTAAGATTCATTGGATGCTAAATAACGTGATTCATTTAGATTGCTTCGATATCCAAGATCATCCAAAGTTGTCTATCGTGAGATAAAATATTATGACAATCAAATTAATAAGAAACATATTATATAGAATAAGGAATTGAATGCTGTCAATAATAATCCAAGATTATCCATGTTTGTTTCTTCTAGAAAAAATATCTGAACAATCAAAGTAAGATTCTGTAGGAAACATACATTATATGCAGAATAAGAGATTGCATTATATCAATTACATTTTGATGATATGTCCTCCTAAAATGAGATTCAGTGATAAATTTTGTGAATCTTGCTTCTATTTTCACTATATAAGCAAGAAAACCTGATTAAATTATAAACTCCACAAATTATTTCTAGATTCATCAAAATGAAAATCATTTTCATTTTATTCATCGTGTTATTTCATCTTGTTCAAGAACTGAGTGCTTTTCACTTCACCAGACAATATCAAATCCATGTTGTGAATCAGCTCCCAAATAGTCCCGAACCATTGTGGGTGCATTGTGCTTCTGGAGATACTGAACTGGGAAAACGTAGTTTAAGTAAAAATGAAGATTTCCATTGGCAATTTTACTATGATTTTCTCGATAGAACATTATTCTTTTGTCACTTTTGGTGGGGCGCAAAGGAAAGAGCTTTTGATGTTTTTCGCCGCGAAGACGATTGTCTAAAGGATGCTCCAGTATACGATCATATTCAGTGCTACTGGCTTGTAAGACCTGATGGGTTTTATTTCACCAATGTGTCCCCCAGTGCCACTAATTTGACGAAAAAATATGACTGGGCTTGAAATGAATATTTCCTTTCCTATGGTTATGTAAACATTACTGTTATTTGAAGATTTGAAAATAAAAATAACCACCGTATAACTTAAACATTTTGCAACTGACTTCTATTCATTTTTTATATTGAGTCATGTCTAAACCAACATAAATACTGACGGGACATCAAATATAGAGCCTTGTTAGGAATATATAATGAATCAGCAAACTCGTTTCTAGAGGGATTTTGGAAGGGAGTTCCGATCTATTGTCCAATTTTTGCGGTCCAATTTGTTGTTTACTCAATTAATTATTGACACATAATTTTTAGATTAACGTGTGACCTCAAATTTATCCTCATTAACTTCATCACTATCCCACCAAATTAATGACATGTTAATTTAATTGTGTAAACAACAGAAGTTGAACATCACTATTACAATTTCACAATCTATGTGCTTTTGCATATTATAAAATTTTAATTTCCATACATTACCCAAGGCATATTAATATTAAAATGATAATTGTGAAATAATAAATCATTAAATTAATAAAAAACAGAAATACTAAAGTCTAATACTTGGAGATTACTCAAATTAAAATTGCCTAAAATGCACTTACACAATCTGAGAATCTAGACCAACTGAAATAAACGTTTACAAATAGAGTGATTATTTTATCACTAAAACAAAACTATTACAATTGAAAGAATTACAACTCGAATAAATATTTACAAAGTGTGTCCAAAATTGGATAAGTTGCAACCGCGGGTGGTTCAAAGGGCTAAGTATAGTTGCAGTCCTTGACACTGAGCAATAGCGCGGAATTCTTGTTGCAATTTTACCCTTCAAGTATGCATATTGTAAACAAGTCATATAATAGTGAGTAAAGTATTGTCCCCAAAGAATGATTATTGATCGCAGTTTAATTCAAACTAACCTTAGCAAAGTTACATAGATTCAATAAATTAATTTCCAGATTAAGTTTTCTGATTAACAACTAAAATAAGCTACTTAATATTAATAAAGAGAATGAATAACATTGTAGAAATCTATCAAGCAAATAGTTGTCTTCATTTCACTAATTAACCCTACTCATTTCTATTCGTAGTGTGGTATAATGTTATGTTGCTGGTCAATAATTCTAAGATAAAATATTAACTTTCATCTCTCGTTATAGTTAACTTATCTACAAATATAAAAAATTCATCACTAGATTAATAGTTTGAAAGTGAGGACATTGTTACATGTACATCAAGTTTTACATAAAACGTTATATAATATCATATGGTATTCTATCATTGAAAATTTTAAAACACAATCAATTTTTCTATTCTATCATTTCTCACACATCATTTTCTTGCAAACTTTATGAATGTCATTTTCTGAACAAATAGCATAATCCTTTAAAGTGATGAATAAGAGTTTAGGAGAACTACAAGAATCCGTAGAAATCTCTTGATTTAAAAATCAATTCACAAGAAGCAAGATTAGAAGTTCTAAATGTAATCTTTGGGCCTATGGCTTTGGTCCATTCCAGTGGCTTAAATAGCCTCTTTACCTTTTGTGGCCTTGTTTCGGCAAGACAATTTTATTAATCTATGGTTGACTTCATCCTTAATGTTTTGATCATAACAAACAAGTTAATTTTTATTTCTAACTATTGAATTAAGTTTTCAAAGTTATTGTGGCAAAGTTGATTGATTGAGGACAAAAATGCCACTATTAAAAGACTCGTATCGGACGATCAACAAAAATTGAAATGGAAGTCAAGCATTCAAGACAAATCACTCGAGGCAAATAACTTCAATAGAATATATTAGATTAAGATGTTTGTATTCATGTGTAAAGGGACAACACTTCAATCTTTAGTAATGAATTATTAAAAACTCAACGAATAAATTTTATATATAAAAGATTATTTCATAAGAACACTTGCATAAAACTTATTCTTCAAAATGATAAATATTTCCATTTTTTATTCAAACATATTATAACATCACATACCTTGAAAAATGAAGTGAAACATGTTATTCAAAAGCCTACATTTTTCAAAACATTTAAGAAAGAAAAATTCGTGAAACACTATCGATGCAGACGTCTGGTTTGTCCAACGATCACTCTTCTAACCGTTCTAAATTTTGACAGAGAATGGCTACGTTGGTTGTCCAGTTCAAAATGTGGATATAAGGATTGTTTGTCCAGTTACTCAGAATTTTGGCATTTTGAACTTTATAAATATCATTTCACTTTACATTCATTGCAACACTTTCAAGAACATTTAAGTGAGATATTTTTAAGCAAAATTATATTTATCTTATGTCTTATTTATCTTTATCAAATAATTTACTTTGAAATTTTTTTGATTGAATTAACTCTTGAAAAATATCTTTCTTATCAAAGTTTTTCTCACCTAGCACTTGAATTTCATTCATTGTTATTTATTAAAGTGTTAGCATTTTTTTTATATCATTTAATAAGAGAGAAGTTTTAAATTGTAAAATCATTCATCTCTAAATATTGTTTCAACATCCTCAAAAAGGTGTTTCTACTTCTGATTTTGCTGAATTAGGAATCTCCACTTGAGGTTCCCTTAGAGAATTATTATCAGTGGATATCATATTCTCAAAGAACTATATTTCATGGGATTCAATAATAATATTGGTTTCCAAGTTTAATAAACAATAGGCCTTGCTATTTTGGGCATATTAAGCGCATTTGATCCGTCTAGGACTCAACTTAATCCTTTTAGGATCTGTGTTCTTATTATAAGCAAGACACTCCCACACTTTAAAAATAACTAATGTTCGATTTTCTCCCTTTCCACAATTCATATGGAGAAACTTTAAATAGAAGGAATCATATTAACTACGTGACACGCACTTAATAAAGTTTCATCCCATAAATTAGATAACAACTTAGTATTTAATAACATAGCATTTATTATTTCAACTAGTGTCCTATTTTTTCTCTCAACCAAATCATTTTGTTCGAGTGTTCTAGGTGTACTAAATTAATGTGTTATATCATGTTGTTCACAAAAAAAGATTAATTTCACTATAAAAGTATTCACCTCCCCTATCACTTCTAAAAAATTTAATATTTCTATTCAATTGATTTTTTATTTTGATTTTGTATATCTTAAACATGTTAAGTGTTTCATCCTTATGTTTCATCAAATGGATATAGCAAAGCCTATAAGGATCATCTATGAATGTTGTGAAGTATCTATTATTTCCTCTTAGTTAAGATTCCATTTAATTAACATATATCGGAATAAATTAAGTCTAGCAAATTAGATTTCCTTTCAACATTATAAAAATGTTTCTTAATCATTTTAGACTTAACAAATAATTCACATTGTTTATGTTCTATATTTTTATATGAAATCATTACAATTTTAATCATTCTTTTCAAAGTACAAAACCAACATGCCCTAGACTATTCATGCCATTAAGAAATAAATTTAACAACATAATTTAAATTTATAATTTTATTGATATTATTTTCAATAGTACAAAGTTTGACCATTCAATTACTAGAATAACATTTTCCAATAAATACACATTTCCGAGAAAGTATAAGTTTGTCCGACTCATATGTGAACTTTATTCCTGATTTTTTCAACAAATCACCACTTACAATATTTCTATTCATATCCGATACATGCAATACATTTATAAATGTGATCTTCTTGCTAGATGTGAATTGTAAGTCAATGCTTCTATTGCCAACAATCTTTGATTGGACTTCATTCTCCATTTGACTGTCTTCGTCTTCCACTTCTTGATAGATTTTGAAAAGGGATCTATCATAACTTACATTTATGGTGGCACAAGTATCATACCACCATCCTTGAACTTTTCTTTTGACCGAATTTATAATGCTCACGGCATTAATGATGTTATCAATAGAGTTCACTTTACCTTCTTACATTGATTGTTTACGATGTCTACAATCTCGAGTATACTGTCCGAGTTTGCCACACACATACACGAAAATTTGAATTTCTTCTTGTTCTTGTATCTTTGTTGGGATTTGTGGATTTCATTTTTTTGGAATCTTTATTGTATTTGTTTGGTTGATCCACGTCATGGACTTTGGACGTGCTCTAATGAGAATGCTCATTCCCATCTTGTGCCCTTGATTTTTCCTTAATTTAAAGATGTTTTTTAATTTCTTCCAAAGAATAATCTTGGGAATTGTGAAGGATTTTCTTCCTATAACATTTCCATGTAGATGGCAATTTTGCAATGATTGCACCAACTTGAAAAGTTTCGGGAAGATCTATCTTCATTGCCTTTATTTTATTGATAATGATTTGCAACTTATGGACTTGTCCTAAACAAAGGCAAGTTATCCAAAAATTTAAAATCAAAATATTTAGAAATAAGAAACTTTTTGGTACCTCCCTTCCCGGCCTTGTATTTGGTTTCCAACGATTCTCATATCTCCTTTGCCGAGCTATTATTTTTGTAGATATCTTAGAGACAATCGGAGAGTAGAATGTGTCCTCTACATATCAATTCATCATCTTCTCTCTTCTTCCTTTCCACCCTTATTTTGTCGATGTCATTTGAGGTTGGTTCTGGCAATGAGGCCAAGTTTGGATCCAAGATATAAAAGATTTTCAAGGTCGTAAGAAGAAATTTCAACTTATCCTTCTATCTTGTAAAGTTCAGCCTATCGAATATGTCAAACTTTATAAGGTCCATGATTCATCATCCTTATTATAGCCATGATTATTTCGTTCTCCATTTTGAAAGTATCATTTGAGATTCTTGAGCAATGTTGATGAAGAATGAAAATAAAACTAGCAACAAGAAATCACCAAAATAGAAGGTTTGAACACGATTATGAATCACTGTCCTTAAACGATATTTGCCACCACCGAGGTAAGTGCTTGAAGGCTTTAATGGAAAATATTTGTAGGAGTAAACAAACCTTAATCCAAGTTTGAATCAAGCAAACAAAACTTGAAAAAAGGAACTAAAGAACAAAATTATAAAAACTTGGTTTGATCTTAGATTTTAGATGTAATGGAATCAATTTGATATTTGTGATATGTTTTCAACCATGAAAAACACTCATATAAATAGAATTACAATCATCATGCACGAAAATGGGCAAAAATATAAGTCAAAATGGTGTAAAATCCTTCAAAACGACACTAGAATTCGAACCCCCATGGTAACAACATCGGGCGCCCGCCCTTTTCAACAAAATGACCACTGTAATTGCAAAACAAGGCCAGCTGCCGCCCAGACCATTTTTCCGCCTTCACCATTTTTTCTCATTTTGTTTTCGCTTGTTTTTCTTATTGTTAATCTCTTCCAACACTTCCAAAATCGCTCCTCACTGCTAATTTGAACAATATCCAACATAATATGACCAGTTCCTCTACTGGTAAAATATCAAGCTGGTAAAAATAATACGAAAACATTATTGTTTAGAAGTTGCAAATATTATAGAAAGTACAATAAAACCTCTATGAAGATACTGCATATAGGATTATCCTCTATGTAGTCATAAAAAAATTTGTTTCCAACTGGGGCAAATTATAGATAAGAATAAACTTCACGTTGTAATAACTTTTCCTGGTGCCATCGTATGGAACTTGCCTCCACATAATAATAATTATCTATATAGCAATGTATATGCTATGTTATATTTAAAGGTTTAAGATGACATAAAATATTTATTCAAAAGTTGTTCGGGGAAAAAAAATATATGTTATGTTACATTAAAGATTTAAGATGACTTTGCATATTTTCAACATTACATATATACATGTACTAGTTTTTTCAGAACTCTGTGTGTGTCTATATATATATATATATATATATATCAGTGTGTACCTTGGATTTGAACCTTTGATTTGACATGCTCTTAATTAATTATTAATCTAGTTCATACTATAGCTCTATGTCACTTGCACTAGAAATATCTAAGTCAAAACAATGATTTTGTAATTATACTTCTATCAAGTTATAAGCTCCAAATAGTAAAAAAATTAGTTTAGTCCCAAAATTATGACTACAGAGAGGTTTACTGTAGTATTTTATTGTTGTCTTCTTTCCTGCTTTCATATATGATTGGGAGCTGTAGCGGTTGATCCAGTTGCTGCCACATAATCTTTCTGCATCATGCGAAATTGACAGAAATAACATAATGATTTTTTAATGCCAGCAAACAGCATCTGCTCAATAAAGAATAGAGACGCTGTGATTGAAAGATACACACCCGCCGATGATCTTCATCAAATTTTTTCATCAATCATTCTATATGTACACTCTTTTTTACATCATTCTTTACATAATGTCATGTGACGACATCACATTGTTCTTTTTTCATATACTGATCAAGTTGTTGAATATGAGAATCTACCTCTAGCATGAGTAGAAAATAAAATATACATACACCAAGAAATCGATTATTACTTCAAAAAAGATATCAGACAAAGAACTAGGGTTTGAAGAATTTATTGAAGAAGGATAATCAACTTTGGAGTAAGATTGCTTTTCAATTTCTTCTCTTTTTCTCTTCTTAAATTCGGTGATGTATTTGTGCTTTTCTCGTACGATGACTTGTGGCTAAATTTATTAGTTAAGGTAAATGATGTAGCTTTAATTCGAACCATTTATTTTTTATTACTAAAAACTTGATTTTTATTGATGTTGTGTATTATTTTTTTATTATTGTGATGATTGCAATAATTATCTGATCAATAATTAATTGATTGGTGAAAGGTTAAAAGTCGATATATGAGTCATTTGTTTAGATCAAATAATAAAAGTCGGTAATTTAACTAGAGGAAAGATATATAATTCTAAGAACTTTTGTGGTCGTTAAATAAGTTTTTAGTTGGTTACTGCATTTAATTAGTTTAAAATTCACATAAAGATATAGAGGGTTTACATCATTAATATATTGAATTTGCTCAGGAAAAGTTTTCGAATAAATTTGAGAAGTTACCGATACACATGTCTCGTTTTTTTATGTAATTGACAAGTTTGTGAACAAAATAGATTAAATTTAATATGTTGTAAAAGTCAAGGAGTACGTTGCAAATAGTAGAAATTGAGTTGTACTAGGTCTAGGGTTCCAAAATGGAAAATAAGGAAAAACGGCGCCTCAATTTCGCTAGACTATCGCCATGACTTTGCTCGAGCGGCAGAAACAAAAACATTGTCGCCCATCGTGCCTTGCCTTCGCTCGAGCGACAGGATTATTCGGAGAATTTTTAATTTGTTTTTTTATACCTTTTTATCCGACCTATTGATTCTTTAACCAACATATAAATACTAGAATGTCTCTGAACGATTTTTTCAAGGTTGAACATTGAAAAAATACATACTCTTCATATCCCCTCCATCGAATAAACTTTCAACCTTCATGCCATGATTTGTTTTTGGCAGTGAAAACATCAAATCCATAATCCAAATACAAAACTGCTATTTTCTACATATCTATCAGAGTTCTAAAGATCAAGAGAAGGTGACAGGAGTTCCAGTTGTTGAAGAACACTGAGTTTATCCACAGGAGATAAACGAATTCATAAAGTTGGGAGTTGCTGCAGGAGCGTGCAATCTAGGAGGGTTTTGAAAACTACATATGTGAGTTGGTGCAGAAGCACGCAATCTAGGAGAGTTATGAAAATTGTAGTCGGGAGATCAGAAAGTACTACTGGTAGTCGTGTCTGGCGGACTCTAAGTTCATAATTCGTTTATAGTGAATTTCTGATTGGCAAAGTACTCGGAGTTTTTACAAGTTGGGGTTTCTCCGTGATCATTCCTTGTGTTTGTTTATTGTTTTCATAATTGCGGTATTTCAACATAGGAAAAATTGAAGTGTTTGATTAATCATTTAGATATAACTAATAGTGACTTGTTGCTAATTAATTATTAAGTATTAATTCCGCATAATCATTTATTCACCTTATCTCTAGGTGTAGTTTGGGTCGAACATCGTTATTTCAATATCAATTATTTTTTATTGTTAAATCAAAGTGGATAATTAATGTAAAATCGTGACTTTCAACACTTTTTCTCATTGTATCAATCTCAAAACCATCTTATCAACTAGTTAGTTAATGATAACTTAATTTTACTCTAGAAATTGGAATAAAAATAACTTCCCATATTGAATTTTTGCATTGGTTCAAATAAATATTAGAATTAATTTGGGCCAATAATAAATTATACGGTCCTCGTGTGAACAATAATCCGAACTTCTTATGTTCTCTTTACTACTGTAGTTTGGCGATATTATATATTTGCTATTTTAACGAAACACTAACTCTCTGTTTGGTTTTGATAAAAATCAGGAGTTTTATTAAATTTTCATAATCGTGTTTGCTTGCTTGAACCAGATTGTGATATTCAGGCTTGTATTCAAATACTGTATTCTCAAATATTAGACTTGTCAAGACACTAAATTAGATTTTAACTTATTTTCTTCTTTAATATTTGAAAAAACTAAGAAGGGCTTTAAAAACCCATAGCAGCAAAAAGGAAAGAAGAAAAGGGGTTACCATCATTATCACCAACTTTGAAATTCTTGCCGGAAACACAGGCACTGTAATTTGTCCCCATTGCATTCCAGCCAGCTTTATCCCCTGACTTATATACAGCACTAATTGAAGCTCCAAAAAAAAGCCATTATCGACGCCAAAAAACCACAAGTTTTTGTTAAAGCCATTGCTTATCAAAATGCTATTTCTCGAAATTAAGTAAATGGTGAAAGGAGCGAAAATCTATTTAATATTTGATTGAATGAAATGCCAACTATATAGAAGCAAGAGAAGAAGATCATAACTAAAGGAATTAAATACAGGCATGCTTGTAATATGGAAATTTTGTTAGAAGAAAATGAAACAAAAGGAGTTTGTGTACAAGTTTAGGAAATATGTACAAGTAATGAGAGTATAAAAATTTATGAAAGGAATAATCACTTCTTTAAATTTGTTTCTTTTTCCCCCTAACTTTATTTTAAATAATAACACATAAATCGTCAAGAGATAGATGAACAATGTTTGACTAATGTTTATATAGCGTCTATAAATGGTCAAATCATCTTTTATCCACAATTTTGTGTACTATCCCCTTAATTATCATAGAGTTCTATTTATTTATAATTTATACGGATTATAATCAACGCATGCAATCATAAAAAAGATAAAAAATTTAAAAATTTAAGAAAAGGGAAAATCAAATAAGAAAATGGAATAAACAACTATCTTTTCCAACTCACCCATGATATAGCACTTTTGTATAGCAGAAATCAATTGTTATATGCACAACAACTTCACCATGAATCATGCAACTACTCCATGTTAATAACTGATCCACAAACCCAATTGGGCTCTGTATATATATCGATTTGTCGAACTCATTTGAATACAATCCAAGAAAAAATTCATAGTATAATATTACGAAAACAGTAATCAAAGAGTTTCCAGCATTCAAAATGTCGAAGAAATCATTAGCAAACATCCTTTTTGCTGTCATCTTTGCAGCCATGAACGTGGTTACAATAGTGGCTGCAGTTGATCCAGCAGCAGGAGGAGCAGGAGCAGGAGAGCCAGTTATAGAGTTATACATGCACGACATTTTAGGCGGCAGCACCCCAACTGCTAGGCCAATCACCGGCTTGTTAGGCACCATCTACAGTGGACAAGTGCCCTTCGCAAGGCCTCTCGGTTTTGTCCCCCCGGAAAATGCTGTAGCCATTCCAAATTCCAACGGCGCAATCCCAACAGTAAATGCCAACGGTGTTCCATTAGGGACTGGCTTAGCGGGTACAGCTTTTGCCGGTATCCCCAATGGCTCAAACAACAATGGTAATTTCGAATCACTAAAAACTTAAGCGATTAGAGACGTGGTAAATGTCACATTGGATCAGCTTATCTAAGAGGTTGATTATTAGAAATGTGAAAAATTTATTCATTTAAATTTTGTCTTTGACAGGTAAAACAATTAACACACAGGTAGGCCCTGACGGCTTGGGTCTAGGTTTTGGCACGATTACTGTAATCGATGATTTCTTAACCTCTGCTCCCGAGTTGGGTTCGCAGCAACTTGGGAAAGCACAGGGGGTTTATGTTGCAAGCTCTGCTGATGGATCGACGCAGATGATGGCATTCACGGCTGTGATGGAAGGAGGGGAATATGGTGACAGCCTTAACTTTTTTGGAGTGTACAAGATTGGAAGTACCATGTCTCGCCTGTCCGTGACAGGAGGTACCGGCAAGTTTAAGAATGCGTGTGGATTTGCAGAGGTGCGATCGCTCATTCCGGCTGGTCAGCACGTCCTTGATGGTGTTGAGGCATTGCTTAGGTTCACAATTCATCTTACTTACTGAAGAGTAAGCCACATTCAAATCAAACAAGAAGAAGAAATTGTGGGTGGGTTTGTACGTGAATTCATGTGTTGATTTGTAATTTCTGTGTGTCAGTGTGGCAAAGAATGCAAAGAAAAAATATATATATGCTTTTTTAACCATATTTGTTGTGAGAAACGGAAATGATACCGGATTAATTCAATACCAAATTATTGGAGAAAATAAGATATATAGTCACAATATGAAATAATTGATCACAATAACAAAATAATTTGCAGAGAATATAGATTTTATTATAATATGGAGAAAGAATATAAAGATTTTGTATTTATGAATTGTTTAATTTCTTACTAAATCATAATGAAGAGCCAATTATATAAATGAAACAAATAGAGGACGTTCAAACCCTAATAGTAGAGTTGTAGTTGAAGTAGAATGCAAGAAACAGAGTCCAAAATGGAATAGAACAAGAAAAATCGCGTAGGAAACCAATCAGGTGGCGCTGCAGCTGCATTGAGCCAAAAACATCCTAGCACATGGCACCGCAGTGCCCATTCTTGGTTCCTTTACTTCAAAACTTGATTTTCTTCGTTCTAATATCCTCTTCAAGTCTAACAAAAATTCCTATTTCCAATTGGGCTTCAAAGTAGAACTTCAATTAGAATCAACCTTGACACGAATTTTACTGTAATGAACAAAACTTGAAAAAAATTAAAATTCTCTGAGACAAATTCCACTACAAGGATTAAGCTTGAACTCTTCAATAAAAAAAACACAAACGAACTTTCCCATAAAAAAAATTTCAAATAAAAATATTCTCCACCATATCCCAACTAGGGAAAAAAAATGATCTAGTAACCACCAAACAAGGTTGAAACAAGCCTTGTAACAGAGTTACAATTGAATGCATAAAAGAAGGATCTTAATTAGAATCAACACCCTTAATTGCTTTCAAACCATCGACTAAATTAGCATAATTGTATCTATGCGAAGTCTCATAGCAAAAAATGGATTTATTACTAGCAACCGAATACAATGACACCGTCGATAATGAGGGCAATGCAGATTTACCCATAATTTCTAAATTCAACTGAGATGTATTCTTCAAAGAAGACCCCAAATTAGACTCAACGGTACATGATGAGATCCATGGCACAAGAGCTAACGAGGGTAAGGATCTGTTGATCGTAGAGGAAAGACCATTGACTAAAATGACAAATTTCATATTGGACAGGGAGGACGGAACAAGTATTTGGTGAAAACTTATAAAATTTGCACACTTCATTGTATTAGTATATTTCTTGAACACAAAAATTAATTTTCGAACGAATCAAGCGGTGAGTGAGTACTGTCAATATAATGTTCCTTGTCATGAGAAACGGTTTGATTCGATCATGTTCGATGCTAATATGCTTGTAAAAAAAATTATATGTGCGGCCTCAATAATTTATCGCCTAGGGTCTCAAAATTTTTTGGGCCGACCCTGAGAACAAAACTAAGCACCAGAACAAAACTGAGTACTTTTTGGTAAGCTTGAGCTATTATGGCTTCTTGACATGGCTATTTATATAACAGAATCTTTGGATCGAACACCCCATTAGGCACATAGACACGATTGCAAAGCTGGGTGCAGGTCCGTTACTTAATCTCCTGGTTTACAACACATTTGTATGATGTGTTGTTTTAATATGTTGTATTAAATTGAGAGGATAAAAGAGGTTGATGATAACAAGAGCAAGGGCAAGGACAAAATGCTGAAATGTTGCTGACTGAAAATGCAAATAA
Source organism: Fraxinus anomala (assembly GCA_903798345.1). Lineage (NCBI taxonomy): Eukaryota > Viridiplantae > Streptophyta > Magnoliopsida > Lamiales > Oleaceae > Fraxinus > Fraxinus anomala. Next base: position 14,780 of record CAIGRN010168465.1, on the reverse strand, counting down.
GAAACATAACCCCTTTCCCATCTTGTCTCACTACTTAATTTCACAATGTGCAATCCAAGAAATTCACCATTACTCAACAGGGGTTTGGTCCTTTGGATACTTCAACATCTCGTCTCTTCAATGCATTTGAACTCAGTCTCTTTTCACCTCTGAAACTAGAATGTCTGGAGTGGGTCCTAAAACTCACACAACGCCTAGCACTTGGCCAACCTGCTAAGTCTCGACCTTAACGATTAATATCAAAGCCATAAATCTCTCAGGAGATAATCTCCATTTTTTCTTCTCTTTCTGAGGCTGTAATTCCACAAACCATGGCATATGAGATCATGTTCCCAACGAGCCAAGGGAGAGTTGCCTTTAGGTGATTATATTAAAAAAAAAAATTATTTTTATTTTTATTTTCTTAAACATTGATTCAATTAGTTTTACTGTGCAATATCTTTTGTTGAGAGCTTGTAAAAAAGAAAGTACCAAGGGACAATAATTCACTAGAAAGGTCTTGATACCTTGTTATTAGTTAACAATAGTAAATAAGGGAAATGACAACATAACAATTAGCCAGTGATTGTAATTTAAAAGAGACTTCATTTGGGAGTACAATATTTTACTTGTTATGAATTGATCGCAAGATAATGGTAATAATGAAATAAATAAGAACACAAATATTTATGTGGAAATTCAAGATGGGAAAAAATCAAAAGAAGAAGATGAGATAAATTTCACTATAATCATTAATAAATGTGTTTACATTATAAAGATCCCAATACTCTCAATTGAAATATGTGCTCTCTAACTCTCAAGATATTGTTGAATGTCTATATGGAGATATAACAATGTGGAATATATATAGGGCGCCATTGCGTCGGGCTAGGCGCTGTGGCGCCTAGGGCGTAATCTCGAACAGGGGCTCCAATGCTGTGGCACTGGATTCTTGTTTCTTTTCTCTTCACGGGCGCTTCAGGGTCGAGACTGTGGTATTGCGGTGCTCACTTTCGGTAATTGTGCCTCAAAGTTATTTTTCTTCATTTTAAAGTCCCTTTTTAAACCATACTCTCAATCCTTGATGAATTTGATCTTTATTAATTAGGACTCCCAAAATCAAAACTCCTTAAACTTTTTCTATTCAACCAAAATACCAAATCACATAGAATTTATGTTACACCACAACAAATATCCATTGTGAACCAAATCCAACACAAGGAATTCAAAATATATCTCCAATTAAACACCACTCCTCATCTTCCAAACAAGTCTCAATGGGTTAAATCAATGACAAATACCAACTAAGTCTAAGTAATGCTCAAACTTAACAACAAGAAGTGGTTTTGACATCATATCTGCAAGATTATCCTTAGTATCAACTTTGCTCACTACAATATCACCATGAGCAGTTACATCACGCACAAAATGATACATCAGATCAATGTGCTTAGTCCTCTCATGAAACATTTGATCATTAGTTAAGAAAATAGAACTCTGACTATCACAATATACTGTAGAAATCTACAAGTCTTCATTGATTTCACCAATCAATAATCTCAAACACATAGCCTCCTTACATGTCTCTGTAATAGCCATGTACTCTACTTCTGTTGTAGATAAAAGCTATTGTGTTATGCAAAGTAGCTTTCCAATTGATAGCACTACCTCCAAAGGTAAGCACATATTCTGTAAGTTATCTTCTCTTATCAATATCCCCTACATAATCTTAATCCACAGACCCAATGACTCCATCTGTATTTCTACCAAAATGGAAACAAGCATTATAAGAGCCCCCCAAGTATGTGAATATTTATTGCACTACTTTCCAATGTTCCTTGCTAGGATTTATCATATATCTACTAACTGAATTGACTGTATGAGCTAAATCTGGTCTAATACAAATCATAGCATACATAAGTGAACCAACTGCATTGGAATAAGGAACTAGGGGGCATATAATCAATGTCTTCATCTGATAGAGGACATAAGTTAGATGATAATTTAAAGTGGGCAGCTATGGGAGTAGTGACAACCTTAGCATTCAACATATTAAACATTTGAAGCACCTTCCCAATGCCAACCTTCTTATCCCTTAAAATTTTCATACCAAGAATCTTCCTTATTGCACCCAAAATTTTCATGTCAGACTCCTTACTAAATTGAGATTTCACCTTTCTGACCTCTGATTTATTCTTGGCTGCTATGAGCATATCATCAACATATAATAACAAATATGTGATCGATCCACCATCTCCATTTCTGAAGTACATACAACTATCATAATTAATGCTAATGAAACTATAAGTAGTCATGAATGAATCGAACATTTTATACCACTGTCTTAGTAACTGTTTCAGTCCATACAAGAATTTCTTCAACAAGCACACATAGTCTTCATTTTCAGAAACTATGAAACCCTTTGGTTGTTGCATATAAAAGCTCTCCTTAAGTCCACCATGTAAGAATATTGTCTTGACATCCATCTACTCAATCTCCAAGTCATTCTTAGCCACCACTCCAAGTAAAGTCCGAATAGAACTATACTTTACAACTGGTGAGATCACACGTGTGAAGTCAACACCTAGAATCTGATTGTAGCCATTTGCTACCAATCTAGCATTATACCTTGCATCTTCAATCCCTAATATGTCTTCCTTTCTTTTGAACACTCACTTGCAATGAACAATCTTTTTATCCTTAGGTAATTTCACCAAGTCCCAAGTATTATCTTTATTCAATGACTTAATCTCCTCCTGTATACCAATCAATCATTTGCTAGAATCACTACAATTGATTGCCTCTGAATATGTAGCGGCTCCTCAGTGAAATCAATACTGTCAGCCACACTAAGTGCATAAACTATCGAATCTGCTTCTCTATACTTTTGTGGAGGTCTGATGTGTCTACGGGGTCTATCCTTAGCAATTGAATATTTTGATGTTGCTAGTGGTGTAGGCAAGATATTACTTTTTGTCGCTTTGAACTAGGATCCATAGTATATTGTTCTAAAATCTCTGATTGTTCCCCTGTACCAATTTTCAGCTCCATGTGAGTTAAATGATTCTATTCCTCAATTTTATCAAAATCCACACTAGGTGAACCATGAAACATAACTAGTTCATCAAATACTAAATCTCTACTAACCACCACTTTTTTTGTTTCAAGACACCATAATTTATACTTATTCACACCTGATTCATAACCAAGAAGGATGTCCTTTCTAGACCTAGGTTCCAAAATTTCATTATCCACATGAGCATATGTAGGACACCCAAAAATCTTTAAATCAAAATAACAAAAAGGTTTACCAGACCATACCTCTTCTGGTGTTTTTTCTCAATGGCAGTTGAGGGTGAGTGATTAATCAGAAAACAAGCAGTAGTGGTAGTTTCAGCCCAAAAAGTCTTAAACAACCCAGAATTTGAAAGCATACAACGAACATCTTCCATCAAAGTTCTATTTATCTATTCTGCTACACCATTATGTTGAGGAGTTTCAAGCATTTTAAAGTGTCTCAAAATACTTTCAGTCCTATAGAAGTTATTGAATTCCTCTGAACAAAACTCCAACCTATTTTCTGTACGTAGACGTTTCACATCTATTTTTCTATCATTGTTTTCCACTCATTGAAGGTCCCAAAAATTCACTTTTCTTCTTTTCGAAGAATATCCAAACTTTCCTAAAAAAGTCATCAATCACTGTCAACAAGTAATAAACACCTCTTTTTTATCGCACACTGGCTGGTCCCCAAAGATCTGAATGGATATATTCAAATGTTACATTCGTGTTGTGTCTTTTTATAGTGAATCTGACTCTTTTATGTTTTCCAAAGACACAATGCTCACAAAAATTCATCTTAGTGGTTCTTCTACCCATCTAAAAGTTTCCTCCTATTTAACTCTGTCATACTATTCTCACTTATATGCCCGAGCCGCATATACCGAAGTTTTGTAATTTTCATCTATCAAAGAAGAAGTAGAAACTGCTACATCCCTTATTATTAAAGAACCCTGCAATATGTATAATTGTGTAGAGCTTTTATGTCCATTCATGACAACAAGAACACCCTATCTCACTTTCAAAACTCCACATTCACCACTGTATCTACAACCCTTTAAATCAAGTGCACTTAAAGATATGAGATTTCGCTTCAATTCTAGAACATGTCTTACATCTGTAAGTGTTTTAATAACTCCATCGAACATTATGATCATGACTGTACCAATTCCGACAATTTTGTACAGCACGTTGTTTTCCATAATCACGGCACCTATCAAAACTTCTTCATATGTTGTAAACCAGTCCCTATTGGGACATATATGGAAAGTACATGCCGAGTTAAAAACCCATTCCTTATAAGGTTTGGAACCCATGTTAAAAATCACAAGAAGTTCTCATTCACTTTGTCCATCTTCCACAACATCAGTCTCTACTGTGTTTACATGTTATTTTCCTTTATAAGTAGCACCAACAGCTTTGTTTCTGTTTTTCAAAGCATAGCAATCAACTCTAATTTGCCCATTCTTCTTACAAAAGTGACATGTTTTCTCTGCATTTTTGGATTTCGATCCACCCTCATATTTTTACCAAGATTCTTATCTTGATTTCTCCCATGAACAACTAGGCCTTCAGCCTGACTTAGAGATCTTCCAACAAGATGCATCATCTTCTCATTAGATAGTAAAGTATCATACACCTCTTCCATGGTGAGAATATCCCGACTATAGAGAATAGTATCTCTAAAAGTCACTTATGATGGTGGTAACGAACACAACAATATCAAAGCCAAGTCCTCATTTTCATACTCAACTTCCAACGTCTCCAAATCGGTCATGATTTCTTTGAACATAGTGATAATCCAATGACCCACCTTCAGACATCCGGTGAAAATACGAGCATCGTTTCAATTGTAACTTGCTGGTCAAGCTCTTTGTCATACAAAGTTGTTCCAACTTCAACCATAATATAGTGACACTTTTCTCTTTTAGAACAACGTGAAAAATTTGATTTGAAAGATGTAGATGAATTTGAGATTGAGTTTGATCCCTATGCTGTTTTCATTCTGCGTCCGGTTGAAGGTATCTTATCAAAGCCAAGTAAGACTTCCTCAAAATCCATCTACATGAGAACCGCTTACATCTTCACTTGCCATAAAGTAGATCTCATGTTTTGATCCAATAATGAATTTCATATTCGATCGATGCCATGTGAAAAATCAACATTGTTTTGATACCACTTGTTAAAAATTGATCACAAGATAATGATAATAATGAAATAAATAATAATAAATAAGAACATCAAGATTTATGTGGAAACCCCAGATGGAAAAAAAACAACAGGAATAATAGGAGAAGAATTTCACTATAATCAATAATGAATGTGTTTACAATATCAAGATCTCAATACTTTCAATTGAAATCTCAACTTTCTAACTTTCAAGATGTTGTTAAATGTCTATATAGAGATATAACAATGCGGAATATATATAGGAGCCTCATTTTGGAGTTCTAGATGAAGAAGAAAACTTAAAATTCGAAAAAATCAGGATAAACCCGTCAGGTGCCACAACCCATGCCCTGGAGCCTGTGCCGTGATCTCGAACAGGTCGCTAGCGCTGCAGCGCCCACTTTCTGTAATTATGCCCCTAAGTATTTTTTTTTTTTTTTATCTCAAAGACTTTTTCCAAGCCAAACTCTCAATCCTTGAAGAAATTTGATCTTTATTAATTAGGACTTCCAAAATCAAAACTCATTAGACTTCTTCTATTCAACCAAATCACATGAAATTTGGGTCACACCACAACATTATTATGCTTTATTAATTTCTTCATAATTTGCAGTTAAGCAGAACCATCAATGCAAAGCCATTGATCCATGAAGATTGCAACACATTTGATGTTCGAATTAATCTTAATGAAGTCTTCAACTGAAAATTTTGTTGTATTTATTGGGCTACCTATCTATTCTTTTGGGCTAGATGTTTTCGAGTCCAAACTGTTTATCCAAGCTGAGACCCAAATGCTTGATAAAACATGTTTCTAAAACACACGTTTTTCCTCTTAAGTGATTGGTTTATCCTGACCTTACATGTGGCCGTGTTCTGACTATTGGATCTGATTTTTGACGGACTATAAATAGCCTCTACAAATGTCTTTTTCATTGTATTGAATGTATGTATTGGTTAGGGCTCTCTCTCTCTCTCTCTCTGGGTTCTGTACTCTTCGTCTTTGTGATTTAATCTCTATAATCTTTGACAAAATTCTTGGTTGTATTTAGTGTGCAATCTATGAGGTTGTAAGGGGGTACTGTATAGATTTGTTATTGGGAGGCCAGAGAAAACTTTCAGTGAAGAAATAGTTTGTAATCTATTCTTAATGATTTTAGTAGATTCCAGCAATATCTACTTGATAAATGTTCAACGTGTTGATTAGGCCTTTGGCTAAACATTCGGACCTCAAGGGGTGAAAAATCTTTGTTTTCATCTTTTATTTTGTACGATTTTATGTTTTTGTAACTTTAAGTTTTTACACAGTGTTGTTATTCGATGATTCTGAGACCAACGAAATTAATTTTTTGTGCGAAGCTGGTACAAGTATCACCACTCTTTGTTCCATATACCAAATTGCTAGTCAAAGTTGCATCAGTGCTTCGAAAACCAACTGAATCAGCAAAAGTAATGTAAGAAAAAAGAGGTACTCCAACTTTCCTTCATAGTGCAAAGAATGTAGCTGCAAGAACTCCTGTTTTTATATGCCTCGGGTTCAAATTTCAGTCAATGTTTTATTAAAAAAGGAAGAGTTACATATAAAATGTAATGGAATTTTTTGAAGAAAATATTTTCGATTGGAACTAATACTTACTGCCAAGTTGTCAGCTGTTGGCCATTGATAGTGTGAGGACAAGACAAAGCACCAGAACCAAATTGAGTAATGTTTTGTGAGCCTGAGCCATGATATAATGTATTTCTCTTTGTTGCCTTATACCTGTATAATAATTGTGGCTTCTTGAGGTGGTTATTTATAGACGGAAACTTTGGAAAGAACATCCCTCTGGGCATATAGATATGGTTGCAAAGTCGAGTGCACGCCAGTTAGTTAAATTTTCTAATTTACTACAAATTTGTACTTTCTATTGTTTTAATTATAAGTTGATGTTAGTGGAATATTGCCAACTGATATGTATAATAGTATCAGAGAAGCAAATCGGCAGTGCCCACAATCGTCTATTACTGAATTCCCACGACCCATAATACCCATTTTGGGAACATCCGTTATGATTATATAGCCATTTTGTTGTCCTCATTTTATTCAATTATGCAGGTTCCTTTCAAAAAACAGCAAAAATTGCATGGATAATTGCATACATCTGCTAATTATTAAAGAATTGATTTTGTTTGAAAAGAGTTATAATCAAAGAAATTAACACCCAAAAAAAAGTTGGATCCCAAGTAAGTAACTAACTAAAGTTTGCCAAAGATTTAGAATCGACTCTTTTTAACTTAGAATTCTCTAATTAGTGATTAATCCAATCAGGTTTAATAATTCAGTCCATATCAAACAGTTTTAATTACATCATTCTTCACTTTGTTTAATAGATACTAAAAATATTTTGAACATCAAATTCCATTAAATTAAAGAAACTGAATTATCAAAGAAAACCAATTAACTTTTAAAGAATCAAGCCTAGAGCAACTAAACTAAATTTCAACCATAAAAAATCATGATCTGGTAGAAAATCCAATTTAATTATATATGGAACAAGAACTATAAACAACCCCACTTTGTTGAATAATAATAATTCTACTTGTGCATAATAAAGTAATATAATGGTTTAGGTGTCAATAAGAGGGTGAGGAATTTTTATTTATTTATTTTTTTTTTGTTGAAGAAATTATAACCCAATTATATTTCACCACATTATGTGTATATAAATCATTATGTAAACTATTTTGTACATATAGTACAATTGACTTCTATTTCATTTCTTATCTTCCCCATGCACAAGCTTATTCTAACCAGTTAGAATTCAATGAAGATGGAATATGCAATCAACCGTATACATTACTTAGTCACTTGAAGGTTAATTAATACAATGGCATATACAAGGAATGATCTAGAAAGGACAGTTATTAGTTTTTTCCTAAAATTGTGGATCTTGTCTAGAATAATTTACAACAACTCTAGTGCTAACACTACACTAAAAATCGCAAGAATAATGCTGCTGATGTAATGCTCCAGCTAGTTCATGACTTGGCTGATTTCAGCTGATGTGGAAATGGAAAAGGGAAAGGTAGTAAAGTTGGTTACTTCGGTTAACAACATCCCTCAAGCTAGGAGGTGCTAGAGTAACTCCAAGCTTGTGTTTCAAAAATAGAAACCTTGAATGATTCAATCATTTGGTTAACAGATCAGCAATCTGGTCTGAAGTGTGAATATATTTCACTTCCAGTTTTTTGGCAATGACTTTATCTATGATGAAATGCACATCTAGTTCAATATGTTTTGTCCCAGCATGATATACGGGATTAGCTACCAATGCTCCAGCACTCATATTGTCACACCAAATAGTTGGAATCTCAGCCAAAGGCAATTGCAGTTCTTGAAGGAGTGACTGAACCAGGCTATTTCTGAGGCAGTTGATGCAAGTGCTCTATACTCTGATTCAGTACTTGAACATGCTACAACGTGTTGCTTCTTGGAGGACCAACTTATCATGTTGTCACCCAAATAACAGAGTAGCCGGTGGTTGATCTTCTATCATCAGGGTAGGATGCCCAATCCGCATATGAGTATCCATTCAAAGTAAGTCTGTCACTTCTTGAATCCAAAGTCCATGGTTTATTGTCCCTTTTAGATATCTGAACACCCTCTTCAGTACTTGCCAGTGTGATGATGTTGGAGTTTGCAAGAACTGACTCAACTTATTTACAACAAAAGTGATATCTGGCCTGGTGTATTAGAGATATTGCAATCCTCCTAAAGCACTTCTGTAAACTATAGGATTCTTCAGTGTTTTTCCTTCAGTTTTTGACATTGATTTTCCAGCAGGAATAGAAGTGATGCAAGGTTTTACATTTTGCAATTCAAACCTCTCAAGTAAATTAACAATGCATTTGGTTTGAGTAAGATGAATACCAGATTCATGCCACAATACCTCAACTCCAAGGAAGTGGTGCAGCCTTTCCAGATCTTTCAAAGCAAATTTTTGTTTAGATTGTCTATGAACTCCTACAGCAGCCCTTTGTCAGTACCTGTTATCACAATGTCATCCACATAGATGAGTGCAAAAATTATTTGATTTTCATTTTTGAAATAAAAGAGTGAAGTGTCGCCACTGATTGTTTGAATTTCTAGCTCAGAAATGTAGTTTTTAGTTTTTCATTCCAGGATCTAGGTGTTTGTTTCAACCCACAGAGTGCCTTGTTCAGTTTTTATACATGATTGGGCTTCAATTCATCCACAAATCCCTCAGGTTCATTCATGAAAACAGTTCAACTCTCCATTAAGGAAATCATTGTTGATGTGTACCTGTCTAATTGTCCATTCCTTTGTGAATACCAAGGTAAGAATTATTCTGAGGGTTGACGGCTTAATAACAGGATTGAATGTTTCATAGAAATCAATGCCTGGAGTTTGATGAAACCCTTTTGCCACAAGTCTGGCCTTGAATCTCTGCACTGAGCCATCTGTATTTTGCTTGAGTTTGAAAACCCATCTATTTCCAACAATGTTATATGTTGGTGAAGGAGGCACAAGTTCCCAAGTTTTTACCTTTGTCAAGGTTTTGAATTCTTCCTCCATTGCCTTCTTCCAATCATTATTCATCATGGCTTCAGTTACACTTTGAGGTTTTGAGAGATTTTCAGTTATCTTTCCAAGATAGAATTTTGGTTTGAACACCCGAGCCTTTGCTCTAGTTATCATAGGATGAAGATTTCCTGCCCTGTGTTGATGCAGCTCTTCACCATCATTGTTATTCAACTGCAAGGGAGCTTTATTAATCTGTGACATATTTAGTTCTTACACCTCAGCTTCTGTTTCAGTATTTTCTTCAGACTCACCAAGATCATCTCCATGTACTATATTGTCAATTGAGTCAGAAGGTAAGTGATGTTCAGCATGAGGAGCTTCAGGATGAGTAGTATCAGCAGGACCTGAATTGAGTTCTGTTTTGTTTAGTTAAGAAGGTAAACAAAAATGGGATACTACAGTTTCTATCATAGTTGGTTCTGAATGATTTTTGGTGGAAGTCAAGGACTCGATTTGGAATTCCATTTCATTGAATATAACATGTCTTGAGATGTACAACCTTCCACTAGGGCTCAGGCATTTATAGCATTTATAAAACTCACTGTAACCAAGGAAGATGCACTTAGTGGAATGAAAACTGAATTTATGGTTTTGATAGGGTCTTAGACAGGGGTAGCAGGCACAACCAAATATTTTTAAGGTCTGATAATTTGGCTCCTTATTGTGCAGAGTTTGATAAGGTGATTGTTTTTGAAGAGTGGATGTTGGCAACCTATTTACAAGGTATGTAACAGTTTGAAAGGCTTCCCATCAGTATTTCAAAGGTAATTTGGCTTGGGCTAAGAGTGTTAAGCCTGTTTCTGTAACGTGTCTATGTTTTCTTTCTATCCTACCTTTTTGAGCTGAAGTGTATGGACATGGATGCCTAAACCCAACTCCTTCTTGGCTTAAGAACTTTGAGAAAATCCTATACTCACCACCCCAATCTGCTTGTAGAGTTTTTATCCTACATCCCAGTTTGTTTTCAACTAGTTTTTTTGAATTGAATAAACACATTTAAGGCTTCAGATTTTTGTTTCAAGGGATAGATTCAAGTAAACCTGCTATAGTCATCAAGAAAATAAATATAGTACTTGAAACCTGAGGTGGTGGAATGGGGGCTTGTCCCTATATATCAGTGAAAACTAGTTTTAACGGGACTTTAGCTTGTGATGAAGATAAAGGAAAGGGTAATAGGTGAGCCTTGCCCAATTGACAAGTATTGCAAAATGTTTTGATATCATTTTCTTTAATTTTGACATTACATGATTTGAGCACTTGGTTCATCACTTGGCTAGAGGGATGACCAAGCCTCTTGTGTCATACATCACTTTTTGAAATAAAAGACTCATGACTAGGAATAACAGAAGAAAGGTTGCAAGAGGATTCATTTTTTAGGACTGACTCTTGAGTGAAATTCTTGGTAATTTGGTGAGAAAGGTCCAACTGATATAACCCCTCTTTAAGCTTCCCTTACATTATCACCTCCTTCGTTGACTTGTCCTTGACAAAATAGCAATTAGAATAAAACTCCATGTAAACATCATTATTTGAAGTTAGCTTAGAGACACTAATAAGGTTCTTCTTAATTTCAGGCACATGAAGAAGCTTGTTCAGAACTAGAGTTTTATCATTTAAGGATGGAAAGTATAAAGTGCCAAAATGAGAGATATTCAACTTACTTCCATCTCCTACCATAACTTTCTCCTTACCAGCATTTTCATTGACTGAAGTGAGGTTTCCTTTGTCTAAGGTGATATGATTACTTGCTCCAGTATCTGCATACCATGCTGGATCGTTTACAATGCTGGGACCTGCAATAAGGGCTGTGGGTAAAGTGTTATAGCTGGTCCTATGGTTTGGAGGAGCACCAGTATATCTATCATCATATCTGTAGTTGCATATGTTAGTTTCGTGACCAATTTTCCCACAAACTTGACATATTGATCTGTCATTGCCACCATATAGACTGCCTCCCCTGTTTCTGCCCCTTCTCACTCCTCTATAGTTGTTGAAATTAGTGGATCTGCCACCAAAACTTGGTCTGTAGGATCTGGTACCATGATAGTTAGAACCAGACCTTTGGGAGAAGTTAGCTGAGGTCTGATTTATGTTGATTTTAGCTATGTCACTTCTCAGAGAGTTAAGATGTTCCAACCTACTTTCATATGTCATGAGCGTAGATTGGAGCTCACCCTAGGATATATAATCTATGCTATTAATTTGAACCACAATAGGGGTATAATCCTCATCTAGTTGCCCAAAACTTGAGTAACTAGGTCTGTATGAGCCACAATTTTTCCAGCAATTTCATGGTTGTCAGCAAGTTGCTTTACCTTGTTTAAGTACTGATCAATGTTCATGGTTCCCTTCCTTGATTTCTGCAGTTTACCAGTGAGGAAGATAATTCTGGACCTGTTATGCACCCCATAACTCTCTTCAATTGTTGTCTATAACTACTTTGAGTTAGTTGCACCCATGACCCTCATTGCAATGTCAGGGATCATTGAAGAATAGAGCCAGCCCATAAGCAACTGGTCTGTTGACATCCATTGGCCAAACTCAGGATTCTTTACCATTTCAATGCTGGTACCAGCTTCACTTGTAACTTGGCTGCCAAAAAATTCTTGGGGACACACCTTTGTCCCTAAGATATAACCTTCATGGTTATATCCTCGTATAATAGGTAAGATCATATCCTTCCATAGTAAGAAGTTATTTTTACTACTACCTGGAAACTGAGGCTGGTGCAGGAATATGATCAGCATTTTGGGGTTTATTGATGTTGCTGGTGTTTGCCATATTTGCTCAGATACCAAGTTAGAATTCAAAGAAGATAGAATATGCAATCATCCGTATAGATTACTTAGTCGCTTGAAGGTTAAATAGTACAATGATATATACAAGGAATGATCTAGAAATGACAGCTATTAGTTTGTTTCTAAAAATGTAGGTCTTGTCTAGAATAATTTATAACAACTCTAATGCTAACACTACACTAAAAAATGCAATAATAATGCTGCTGATGTAATGCTCCTTGATTTCAGCTGATGTGGAAATAGATAAGGGAAAGGTAGTTGGTTACTTCAGTTAACATAAGCTACTAAGATGCCTTCCTTTGTTCTTTTTATCTTGTCGCTTAGGTTTTTAATATGATTCAAAATACAACATATTATAAATAATTACACAAAAGTGACAAATAAAAGATGATAATTGAATATGAAAAACTTGGAACAAATAATTAGTGAAAATTGATTGTCCATATTCTCACCCATATATAAAAGGGAAAATTGTCTACAAATGAATTACAATAGTCAATCGAAAATATGGAGAACTCAAAACCAATTTACAACCTATCAGTTATACACTTACCAACTATACATCTTAATTATATATTTACAATTGAGAGTTGCGCCAAATAAAATATATCCCTTCAGTCTATGATACATAAATGGGAGAAAATTCGAATCAAACTCATATTTTTCTTACATAATCTTAGGTTCATTTACTTCTGTGAAAGAGAAGAAAATAGATTGAAACTTTGTTATTTTATTTGAGTTTAGGTTTTAGTATGTAGAACAAAATTGAATGAGTGGTAGATTTATGGAGCTTCTTTCTTCCATATTTTGGACCTTAGCTCCATGGAACAATATTTTACCCTCCTTCAAATTGATAACAGTGAATCAACAAACATCAATTTGTCAACTATGAAATTGTGTTACATTTTTCTCAAGGTCTTCGTAAAGATATCTGCTATTTGAAGATCGGAGGACACATGAGGTAGTGTGATGGTATGATTAGGGGTGGAGCTAGAAATTATATATAAATGTCCATGTTTGGCTCTATGTTTGGCTCACTAATAATATATTTTTAAGTAAATTAATTTATAAATAAATATGTTTTCAACAAATATTTCTTTTATTAACTAAATAAAATAGAGCAAGTTACTTATTTTAGTAATAACATCTATTTTATGGTCAAATAAGTAAATTTTTAACTTGTAAGTGTGAATAAATAATATATGAAAACTCATATAGATGTAAAAATTTGATTAATTTTAGGCTTATTCAAACATGTAGATTCTCTTAATGCTAAAATAATTTTTTTTACTTCATTCAATAAAAATATTATTATAAAGTTTACTTATTTAATTATAAGAGAACTCTTTAAATTTAGTCAAACATACATGAACTAAAATACTTAAATTGGTAACGATTTTGTGTAGCATGAATATGCATGAAATAAATATGTAAATTTTGAAGTCTTTAACAAGTTTGATTAGTTGGACAATGGACAAGCTAGGACTACAGTTAGCTTGGCTGGGCTGTGATGGACTATTTTTCATTTACATGTCACCTTGCAGTTGGGTCGAATTAGCTTTTTATTATTTACATTCCATTGCTTATGGGCTGGGGACAAGCTGGGCTATAGCCTAGGCATGCCATCCCCTACACCCGCCTTCGGTATGATCATCAAATGCATCACGAATCTAATGACAATAGGATTTGCACCAACGCTCGTCGGGTGCTCGCTTCGCCTTTGTGTTAGACCGAATAATAGTCAAATAAATCAAACTTTCAGCAAGCTAGCGATAGGACCCAAAATTAAATCACCATCATTTTTGTAGTCTTTAACATTAAGTTCAAACGGAGTGTTCATGGGATGGACTTCTAGTATTTCTATTGATGAACAATAATACAATGTGATATGACACAGGGCAAAATATTTCTAAATTTTGGCAGTTTCCTAGTTTACTTAGAATTCTATATTTTTAAGATCTTTTACAATATTTGAGTATTATTTTCGTGCAAATTAGGGTTAGGAGAGTTCTTTATAAATAGTTTCATTATTTTCATTATAAAGAACAACCTAGATTATTATTGAGAATTAATCGTGAGGCTTTTAGCTTTCAAATCCTTTGTTCTTCATCCAGCAATTACGAACTTATCAAGAATCGATTTGTTGTGGCGTTCAAACATCCAGGTTAGATTCATAAGTCGTGTAATCAAGA
>CAIGRN010168464.1:0-13627 GCA_903798345.1 Fraxinus anomala | reverse complement strand
GGAATTGAATGTTTTCTAATATTTTTGTATTAAATTATTGATAATTGAAATTGTATTTAGTTTGTGTAAAATGTAAGTAAATGGTATCACCTAAATTTAAAAATAAGTGTTTGTAAATTTGGTTAATATTATTTTTAAATGTATTGTACAGTTTTGAAATATACAAGATAGAAATTTATCATTTGCATTGTATAAATTTTTTTAAAAAAAATTGGTCCGCGAATTAACTTCGCACTGCGCGGAGCATTCACTTCGTACTGCCCGGAGTGATGCTTCGCACTGTGCGGAGCAAAAAAAAATTTTCTTTTTATTTTTTTTTGACACCGCTTACAATAATATACGATAAACTCATAGCAAAACAAAATCATTTCTATCTTATATATTTTAAAAGTATACAATACATTTAAAAATTACTTTAACCAAATTTAAAAACACTTATTTTTAACACTAATCAAATAAACGGTGGATTGTCTTTGAAAAAAAGCTTCACAAATGAACAGTAAACTATGGATTACCCAAAAAGTAAGAAGAAATTCAAAGTCAACAATTGTGGTTATGAGTAAATATGAGGGTAAACAGGGGATGTAAGACATGGTACAAGTGGAAAAATTCAGGGTACAAATGGAATATGCAAAAAACCTTCAGAAATGAACAGTAAACGACGAGAAATGAGATATAATAAGAGGGTAGAAATGGGATATGAAAAAAAGCTTCAGAAATGAATAGTGACGATTGATTCACTCTTTTAAGATAGTAAAAAAATGATACGACATATCATTTATAGTAATATATAACAAATATCATAATACAACAAAATGGAAATGGTTGAAAGTTAAAAATAATATCAAAACGTGCTAAAAAGCTCTGAAATTAGAAAATAACTGAATTTAGTCCATAAGATATTAATGAATAAGCATGCAAAAGCAAACAAAAATCTAAAATTCAAAATTATTTACTGAGTATTTTGAATCAAAATTTAGAAAATTCTATAATAAAAAGCTTCAAAATAAATGGGCATTTACCTAAAAAATGAACTTCCAATGCTGATTGTAGAATGAATTGAAAGAGGAGACAAAATTAACACCAAAATCCGAAGAAAATGAGAAGAACTTTCAGTGCGATAAAAAATTTAATATTCTATATTTTTTTTTTTACAGAATTTAGGAAGGAATATAGTGAAATTTCGTCATAATAATATTGGAGAATACCTTTTTTTTTTACTTTGAATTTGAAAGCTTGTATTGACCTAATTTTATAAATGGTAAAATCATTTTTTTTTTCTTTTACATATTTTGTGGGACTCATAAGTAGTACCCGCTTATCAACCTTTCATTTCTATTAAGGATCTTGTTACATATACATAAATGTTTATATAAAAGATTAAATAATAGCATATGGTACTTTACCATTATCCATTTGTCAGTTTAAAACACGGTCAACTTTTTCAACCAATTCTTTCCCTTCACATCACTTTATATAATCCATTATGTACAATTTTCATGTACAAATAGCATAATCCTTTTATTAATTCATAAATTAAACTAATTATATACACTTCCACAAACATTTAGATGGGATGAAATTTGTGAAAGTCATTTTATTTTTGAATTGCATAGGTTTAGGGCTCTAATTTTTGGGGGCTTTCTATAAGGATTCATACATTGTGCTCAAATCGTTCTCTTACGTATTGTCCGTTTTATGAGAACATATGACTTCTTACCATCTTATGAATTTCTATCTCGTTCCAAGAGATTTTGAGTTGGAATATTGAGAAATGTGATAGAAAGCATTGAGGGAACAAGATGGCAGATGTTCTCCCAAAACAAACAATACGTATGATAAATAATTTGAGCATGAAGCCAGTGTCATTAGACTCACTCTTGTTTGTATTTAACCTCAAGGGACTCTGCTTGGATTTTTTTTTTTTGGATTGTTTAGAAATCACAAAAACTGGTGTAGTTTAATTTTGATTGGTTCTCTCAACCTACCAAATTGACAAGTTTTAATCGTTTTTCATCTTCTTTTCTAATTTTGCTCTCTATAGAATAATTATTTCTAATCAATATGTTTTGTTCAAAACTAATTCGAAAAATAAAAATATTAACTGAAAACTTAAGCGGTTTTCCTATTGTCTTTTTTGATTCTTGAGGGGACAATCAATTCTTTCAAGTTCATTTCCTTGTCTTTATGCTTGAGATAGTTTTTGAAGTCTCTCAACATAGAAGGGAGTTTCTCGATAATGACGCGATTTGGAAGGATTCACTCAATTACATATTCTCGGCATGGATGTCATGTAATAGAATTTGAAGTTCTTGCACTTGATTGATCATCGTTCTGGAATCCACCATCTTGTAATCCAAAAATCTGTCGACTATAAACTCTCAGTTTCGGCATCCTCGGTCTTGTATTATTCTCCAATAAATCCCACAATTCCTTGGCCAAGTTCTTCGAACTATACATTCTATATAATGTGTTGTCCAATCCATTCAGAGTATAATTTTTGCATAGAAAGCCCGAATACTTCCATGCATCCAAAGCAATAATCGATTCACGATTATTGTCTTCTTTAAAAACTTTGCTGAGTTTAGAGTAGTAAGATATAATATCTTTTGTTGCCATCTTTTGAAGTTTACGCCTCCAAAATGTTTTGATTTTTCCTAATATGGGATTGCAGTATTTTGAAATGGTATAACCAATGGCGGAACCACATTTTTTGAACTATTTTGACTCGAAGTAATCTCAATGTTAGTCATTTCTGTTACACAAACAGAAGTTTAATGCAGCTACAAAGAAGGGAATAACACGTTAGGCCTATTCCAAATATCGAAGTTACGGAACTTGTTCCATAAAACAACCACAGACAGCAATTTTGTCGTAAGATTGTTGGAGCGGGCTTTATGTATGTGTGGTAAAAGAGTTGTTAAATTATAGAACTGACAAGAATAAAATTTAATCCACTGGAGCATGATTAAACACTATAATTATGGGGTTGAAATGTAGTATGTAAATTACAAACAAAAAAACCAAAAATAAAACCAATAAGGGAAGAAGAAGAAAAGAATAATTCGAGGCAAGTGAATTACACTTTTTCCTTAAAACAATATTACCTCACAATGGTGCTCACGATTCACGGCACTTGTTTCCCAAGATACAACGGATTCAACTTGTGGTAGAATCACTTCAAACCACAAGTTATAGCGAACTTTCGACGGATATTCTCTCTACAAGAAGAAAATGGCTTTTGAATGGCTTTGGAAATGATTTTGCAAGAAATTTATAAAATGCTCAATGCAAATATAATATGGGATACATGATGGACATCTAAAGGGTCTTTTATATAGGAGAAGAAATGTTGTGAGTGAAATACTGAGCCCCAAACTCAGCAACTTTCGTCAAAGGTTGCAATATTTACTGTCGTTAGCCTCTCGCTCGAGCGACAATGACACATTTTTATCAGAGCTTCTCTCGCTAGCTTGTCGCTCAAGCGACAGTCTCATCGCTCGAGCGATAGACGAGCGATAAAGATAGTCATTTTTCAATACCGCAATTTCTCATTCATCCAAAATTGATATTGAGATTTCAAATATATTACGACAATCTACTCGACGAGTAAAACAAGCATATATATATATATGTTCAAATAGACTACTATTCTTTAATTTCTCGTGTGGATATAAACCACACTTTATGCTTACGTTTAGGTTCACTTCGTAAAAACTTGAAACTTCGTCTTGCAGCATAATTATGCTTTATACTTTTTAGAACGTTAAAGACTCAAGATATCATATAAAAATATTCAATTATATTTTAAATTATATTTTATGCATCGGATTTTACTACAATTTGGTTTCTCAATTTGTATTTTTGGAGCATTAATCTCGGATGGAAAAATAACTAATTCAAATCACGATTGTTAAAATTGATGTTTCTTTATAGAGAACTAATAACTTCTAATTATCATATAATTAAAGGTGAAGCTATAAAATCAAATATAACGGCTACCAAGTTGTCAGTCTTTTAAAAATTTGTCATTAACTTCTGCTTACGTATGAACCAAGTAAATTTTCTTGAACTTTCCATTTGAACTGGAGTTGGTTAAGATCTCGTGTATACATAATGAATCACTACATTATCAAATCATGTTAAGTTGGATTTATCGAAACAAAAATGATATAAAATTTAAATTATACTATTTTAGTTTTTGATGAAGAAAATTAATTTTGGAGCTCAACCTCGATGAACATTGAACAGATTTAGTACATAATTGGAAATCAAGATAGCAAATCCGTTGTAGTCTAGTTGGTTAGGATACTCGGCTCTCACCCGAGAGACCCGGGTTCAAGTCCCGGCAACGGAAACTCTTTTTCCCCACGGTTAATATGTTGGTTCGCAACTACGCATGTTCGAGTCCCCGCAACGGTATGTTTTCAAATTTCTTTTGCCACTCCTAAGAATGGCCGACGGGCCCAACTAATAAAATCCTTTGGCGGGAATACTTACACCATTGCCTCTTGCTTCCTCAATCCCCCTGTCTAGGGTTTTGAGATTCGGGGAAAAACAGAAGAATTTCACTAGAAAGAAATAATTCGCACTGAGAATATGGATAATCGGAAGAGAGTAGCAGGCGGAGCTGCCAACAGAGGATTGGAAGAGAACACCATGGCCATCCTTGATACATCGGGCTTCAATAATTCCAAAATCTCTCACCATCTCAATGACGACCGTCTGTACACATATCTCTTCCCCCCATTTTTTCTGTCTTTGTGCAATCGCTTTTTTTTTTTTTGTTCATGTAGTTTTAATTCTAGGCGTATATTTAAATTCTTTGTATTAGGGCTTGCTTTTCTGGAAGCTGTTCGTTGTGCTTCTCTTCTTTCCAGTAATGGAACTGCACCTACCAGGTATTCAATCCTCCGGCTCATGTTATTCAGTACTTGTTTGGGTATTGTATAGAAGTTTTGAACATAAAAGGTTCATTTGTTACCACTTGAGTTTCCTTTTCAATGTGTGTTTACGGGTTTACAGCCTAAATAAAGTTGCTTGTGTGTAGTAGAATATCTTACATTGCAAAGTTGGTTGAACAGCATAATGCTTGAAGCAGTTTTCCAAATTCTTAAGGATGAGGATTCCCTGGATTTAATTATGGAAAGCTACCAACTTCTTGTGGATCTGACTAAGGTACTTGATCCTTTGGCTTTGTAATTATCTTATTTCATATGGAGGGCCAAATATAATTAATATATGCTTTTGATTCTGACGAAATGTATTTGGATGTGTAGCGCTTTCCTCGAGTGTACTTATCCAAAACGGAAAAATCAGAATCTTCATCTTCAAATGTTATGTCTGAATTAGTTGTGGTTCAAGAGGTAACTCGTTTCCTTCCTATTTGAGGACTCCATGATTTTTGGTATACCTTGCAACTTCAGTGTTGCTATAAAAGAACAATGTTAGATTTCAACTGGCAAATGCAGGCTTGGTGTCCATTTTCTTTTGGGTTGGACAATTACAATGAGAAGGCGGTAGCCAATAAACAGTTGGGAGGATCAGTTGACTCCTTGGTGTGTAAATTATAAGTCTCCTTTTTCTTACCCTTTCTTTTGTGCAACATATTGCTAGCAGAGAATGTAATCTGCTGGTTTTAATGTTTCATATCATTATGTTCTACTAATAATGACTGATATGAAGGTCATTTTAGTGGCAATATTCTTTCATTTTCTGCATTTACTGAAATTTGATGTCAATTTCAGAGTTTCCATACTCTTATACAAGAAGTTGTGAAGGTGTCGAAGGAGAGGAAATCTGAAGTTGTAGAAATAAAGGTTATTTACCGTCTTACCACCATGTTAATGTTTTTTCCTTAACTAATGGAACATATGTACCCACCATTACCATAACTTGCATATTGAAGCTAATATGTACGTATATGCCCTCTTTTTTATTTTTATCCTTTTCCTTCAGCAAATTATCATATGAATTCTACTATAATACCCTCTCTTGTCCAGCCAGACAGCTATTTCTTTTCAGATATTTAATTCTAAATGCTAATTATCTGGAAGAGAAATGTGGTGGTTTTGCATCTCATTATTATCCCGCGATCACTTTTTCAGATCACATTTTATGATCTCTGAGATGTTTTCTTTGCAGTTTCTGAGGAACATGTTGCTGCTGCAATATTTGATTATTATTCTTGAGGGCGACTTTTTACCTCGTAATTCTGCATATCAAGGTAAAGTGTTTCTGTGTGATTGATGATTCCTTCTTGAGATGGGCCTTTAGAATCCGTGGTTGAGTTGTTCATATCATGCACTGCAGAAAATATGAACTGGACTCTTTTGAGGGAGTCACTGCTTAATATGCTTTTGGTATGCCTTTCCTATTTTCTATGATTTAATTTCATCATTTAATTCCATTCCTTGTTATAATTACTCTCCTGATTAATCGTGCCTTTGACTTTTTTCTACCGCTCGTTTGCAGGGTTCAAGAAAAATAATCTACAAAGGCTTCATACAGGACTGCTTGTGTATCATGTGTGACCTCTCTTTTGATCAGAATGAATTGTCTTCTGAAATGAGCCACGACAGTAGACATTCAGGGGATCTATCAGAAGAAACTGATACTGCTTTGGTATTAGCATTACCCGAACTTGAAAAATCTACATGCACTGTTCTGAAAAAACTTGTGTTAATGGTGAGTCCTTGAGCCATCTCCTTCTGATAATATCTGCAATCAGATTTTTATTGACCATGCCTTGTTATATCATTTAGATCATGGAGTTAGATTTATCACGGAGCATGGCAGACCTGCAGGGTTTTACCACCAGGGTTGATGGTGTAAGGTACTTTTTAATTTCTCTCTCTTTAACATAATTTTCTGCTTAAAACTATAGTTAAGGAATATATATTTAACTGGATGTGGTGCAGGACCCCGGTGGTGGACATTATTATAGAGGAACTCATTTACAACAGCGATATCCTTTCGTCCTTTTTACAGGTGCTTTCTCTGTCTCTCCCTCTTTATGCATATACGTAGGTATCATGCTCACGAATATGGTTTTCACCTTTAAGTGCAGTGAACTTGAAATGAAAACCCAGTTCACGTTAGATAGTTTGGCTTGTCTATATATTTGAGAGGAAAATACTGCAGTTGGTGTACACTGATGTTTCGCTTGTATTTTATTCAACATGTAGAATTGACAATTGGTTAATAACTGTATGCTATTAATCCTATTTGTTACCTTTTCAATTCCAAATCAAAAGTCCTATTTCATGGAAACAAACACACGATAAGAACTTTTCCTGCATCTTGATCCTCTTGGAAGCCTTTATATTCGGTTTTTCTTAAGCTCTCTCTTCGATTATCTCTCAACGCAGGTGTAAATTTCTTCAAGTATCTTGTGCAGTGCTTGCAGCTTTCTTTTTAGTAACAACCTTACATGTCAACTCGGCACGTGATTCTAATTGGGATTTTGTTTTGAAATTTTTTACAGGCGTTTGATGAACCAAAATGGAAGCTAAAAGTTATAGTAGAATATTTCCAGAAATACATTCCTAAGGTATGTTGCCTTGTTAAGCTTTGCAATTTAATTCTTTTTGGAGCAGTCTATAACGGTGTTTTGACCAATTTTCCCTCAGGCATCTTATAAACTTTATGCTTCCTAAATCGTATTTTTAATTATTTGATTATTCATCTCTTAACGCCTATCCATGTTTGTTGAATATCTTTTCATAGGACCGTACTGGAAGTTTTACATTTTAAACTTTGGTACGCATGAATGTAGATAGTTCCCCTTCTTGAAAAGGTTGGTCGCTGTATTACTAGAATGCTTTCATCAGCATTCCTAAACTTTGATCAAGCAATGTCACCAACAATTACACTAGAAAGTCTCTCTATAAACTTGGGGTTAGCCGCATGAAACTTTTTTTTTTCACTTCTTTTCTCCCAACCCTATTTTTCTTAAAGGTCCAAAGAGACAACTATAAAATAAACATCAGAACTTCTCCTTTGATTTTATATGCCATACATGCAGTCAATGTGTGTGATTAAGCAGTCAGGTTGATTTTGTCCATGCCATACTTTTATTCAAATGTTCATCATTTTCCATCAGTAAAGTTTTAAGTACAGACTAGAGCAGTCATCATGCTCATTAATGCTGGTAGTCTAAGTTGCCACTTCGATCGGATTTTATAACTTGCTTGTGACTCCATTACCTCAGAAAAATGAAATAAATAATCTTGAAGATAGATTTCCTCCATATTGTTATATTATGCTAAAGTACTATTTACAATGAAGTGCATACTGTGATTCTTTATTTAACAAAGGCGGAATTAAAATAATCTGTAAGTTCGTCTTTAAGTTTACTAGGGCATGTTTGGCAAATTTTGAACCATTTTTTTTTTTTTTTTTAAAGCTGGTCAAACATAAATTTATGCACACATTGTGTAGAACCCACAACTTGTTACCTATTTATTATCCTCACATTCCGTAGAACCACAACTTACAAAAACTTAAAAGCTTTGCCAAATTCTACCTTGGTAGAAGCAAGGGTCATGATAAGAAAACCAATTCGACGTCCTGGAATCAAGGAGGGCTGCACTATTCTTCCAGAGTAAGCACACTCAAAATGGACGTAATTGCTGGCCTTACAAATGGAAGTGACTAGTCTATTTTAATGAAGGACTTTACCCCAACCTTTTCATTATAGAAAGAACCATTTTTGAAATGCGGATTTTAAATTCCTGAGTATTCTGTGTTGGTTTCTGGCCATATGAAGGACTTTGGGAGTTTACTTTGTATGGCTGATGAAGGATATAGAACTACCTTGCTAATTAAACTGAGATCATCACAATTATTCAAGTTAACCACAGGACTCCTTTTGGCCTTTCTTTCCGGCACCTTCAGTGATTGTAGCTGTTTTTAATCTAATAATCTTGTATGTTTGGTAAAGCTTTTGTAGATTATAAGTTGTGGGTCATACGATATGTGTGGATATAAGGTGTGCATCCTACATAATGTATGGATAAAATGATGTTTAACCAATTTATAATCTTAAAAAAGCTTTGCCAAACCTACTCATAGTCCATGCCACTATATAATATTGTTCTCAATCTCTTCCATAGTTGGATAGGAAATGAAAATCTTTGAGATCAGCTTTTGAGTAGGAAGTCTGTTTATGCCTGAATATTTGACTTTTTACTTCTGTGAAAATTGAGATAAAAATTTTGGTTTATTATACCAAAGTTTGAAAATGAATTTTACATTTCTTATGTTTTTTTCTTTCTTTCTTTTATTACGGGGATATACATTAGAAGAAATTTACCTTATGGAACTGGTCAACACTGAGCATGTTCCTTATATAGGCAATCTTGGGAAAATTTACATACAGATTGCCATTTTTCTTTTACGTTTAGTGTAGTTCTCTGTTTTCCTTTTGAAGTTTTTTGGGGAAAAAAATGAATATTATCGACCTACCCTGAAATTAATTTCAGTTACTCTTTCGTGATGTGTTGTAGTCTTCCGTTCGAACTAGGAGATCAAACGGTCAAGTCAAGGATCTAACTTTTGATGGAGTTTTGAAGTGTTTTTCAAACAGCAACAGCACAAAGAGTATCATTAAAAAACTAAGCATAGAGGTTGCTCAATTGCTTTTGGCCCATGCCTTCCAGGTGATTACTTCTGTCTAGTGCATGGTTCTTTCTTCTCATCAACTAATTTTATATTCTACAATGAAGGTCTTAATTTATCAGTTTTTGCAAGAATTAATAAGTTGCGCATGGTAGGAGAGTTCTGGTCATACACAGTCTTTGCCTCTTCAAGCAATGATAGTTTGTCAAGATTTTGTGAAATGAAATAATAAGTATATTTCGAAGTGATTTACTTATTAAGTTCTATTGTACACATAAATGTTAACAGATAACATGATAAGGGATTGCATATTTCTTCCAGGCATATTTGTCACTATCGTTACAGCATCTGCCTGAAGGCGGCTCTGAGTTGAAGGAAGATGTCAAAGGCAGCTCTCTTACAGAAGTGTGCGAGAATGTAATATCGGCTTTTACTAGTCTCAGAAGAGAAGATAAGTAAGAATTACTTGATTGCATACTTTGCTCCTATTTTATGTTTCAGTTTGAGAATGTCTTCTTGGTTTCATAATGATAAATTTCAGAGGAAGATTATATCCTTCATGTTCTATATCTTATAGCAACCAGTGGTAGCTTGAAACTTAGCCTATGTTTGAGCCCCATTTTTGTTGAAAATGAGTTTTGTAATAGTGATTTTTGGGAGAATGAGTGGTTAAAAAGTAGGAAAAATTGGGTTTACGTGCAAAATATTTTATTGTGCAAATGTGTGGATGAAAATGAGTTAGGGAAAAAATGAGTTTTTAAATAATGAGTATCAAACAGGGGCTTAAACTGGGAAACCACCCTGTTTAAAATGAAAGTTTTATTCAATTACTTTGCACTTGCCTGCCAATAGAAGAATAACAAATTGGCACTATAAGTATCCGCCCAAGTCAAAAATTTTTTTTGAAGGTTCCAAGTAAGCATAAAAGATCCCAAAAGATGGAAATGTGTAATATATGATTTTGGGAGGCAAGAATATATTATTGTTATGTTGCATTTTCAGAAGCTTGCAGTATATCAAGGTTGTCTTATCCTGATGCTATGGGTTTTCCCATTTTCTTTAGCTAACTGTAAATAAACACATGGTGGTGCAGGGACACCGAGATTTTGCCCTTTGGCAAAGAAGCACTGTTCACAGCTGCAACCATCCTTTCAACAAAGTCATAGGAGTTGTGAAAACTGTGATATTGTGATTCGAAGAACGTGCTTGAATGCAGCCCATGTACAGAAGATTATATATGCAGAACCTGTAGGTGAGGATGTTCCTTTTTTGTTTAGCTACAAAGGTGTTATGTCAGTAGCAGTGTGTATTATGTGTAAACTGAAGACTAAAAATGATAATGCTGTAAGTTATTTCGACGATTAACTTTTGCCACTGCTCTTTTGCCTTTTCTCTAAATTTTCATGTAGATATTTTATTTCAAGGGTTTCCAAATGATCGCAAGGTTTTTTACAATTTTGAAGCCAGTCGGGCATTTTACTGCAGTAGGGGTATCACTTTTCTTCCTTGAACCTGGTCCACATGTCCCTAACATCCTTTCCCTTGCCTTCATGTACCTCCCCTTCCCACTCCTAGCAGTCTGTGCTTACCTTCACTATAGACCAGTAGCAGC
This sequence comes from Fraxinus anomala, assembly GCA_903798345.1. Classification (NCBI taxonomy): domain Eukaryota; kingdom Viridiplantae; phylum Streptophyta; class Magnoliopsida; order Lamiales; family Oleaceae; genus Fraxinus; species Fraxinus anomala. The sequence goes on along the minus strand of CAIGRN010168464.1, from coordinate 2,394 downwards.
CTCCCACCTCCCACTTCCAGAGATATTTGTGGTTGATATATGGATTTTATCTTATGAAATATAGGATTGTTCTGTGCAGCAAATCATTTTCATCCATTTGTCAGGTTAATTTCATTGCAATGTAGTATTGACAATTCCCACAAATAAAAAATGAAACCAAATATTGGAATTGTAATCCCTTTTGTATATCCTTCAACATGTTTCCAAGTTTACTCCTTTTCTGCTTATGTTTCTAGTACTTTTCTGGTCTGCCAAAAGTGCAGCTGAGATAAAATTAACTTAAGAAGTTCTTTTATTTAGCTAACTACTTCCTTGGAAACTATTTAAGGTACGTTTGGTAAGCAATATTGGATGGTATGTACATGATACTGAACAAAATTTTAGTAATACCATTCGATGATGTCCAATCTACTGTACTAAACATACAATTACTCCATGAAACAATCCAGGTTTTGGTGACTCAAATTGATAATTCCCATTTATAATATAGTGACTAATGATTGCACTTTACAATACAAATCTGAGCCAGTAGGTAGATGGTTTCATTAACAATTTACCTTCACATTAGAATAATGTTAGTCACTCAACTTATTGCAGCAAAGTTTTTGTTAACTAATCTAATCAAGTAGTTATGCACGCTAACACCACTTGTTAGAGAATAACGAGGTATATGACAAAATATATAGTAATCACAACAAAAGAACATAAGAAAATTTGGCAAATGAATGAAGAATTTATTAATATGGAAAAAGAAAAAGAAGATATTATGTTTATAATATTGTCTGACTCATATAAAAGTCACATGAAAATCAAGAATCACATAAACTATGTGTAGGACTCAAAAGAATATGCTAAAGTTAGAAAGAGGATAAAAAATGAGTCAAAAATAAGGAAATAAATATTTCTCGGAATAAAATTGCTATTCGAGCAGACGAGAGTGCGAAAAGAGTGGAGGGTTGGCGCTTTCAATGGAGTTCAGGCTTTGAGTTTCGGATCCAAAATTTGTTTCTTGGAGTCTAGACGCCCCATCGCCAAGTTGTTGCTCCAAACTCTAATTGTCAACTTTGATCCCTCTTTAACTTATTTTTAACCAAAAAGTTCTAACGTTGGAATTTGGATCACATATTCAACACTTTTACTTTGTCATCAATTTAAATTTTTATTTCACTTTGATCATTATTTGAATTTCTTCAGTTTATAAACGATAGGTGGGTTGTGAAAGGTGACAATCTGACTTGGCATATACTCAATGGTCTTTCATAATAGACATTTTGTTTGAAAACTAACATTTCGTGATAGAGTGACCACGTTGAAACAAAATTCAAAAACTATGGTGAAAAATATGTTACTAAGCAGAAAATCAGATTTTTTTTTTTCTCTCTAAAGACGACTTGTTTTCAAGATGTTTTATAATTCTTTAATCATGGTATTAATATTACAGAACGATTGGAGAAGCATATTTGAAGAGGAGAGGGACCTTGTTGCAATTTAATCAAAGAATCATGCTACTAATATATCTAACTTAATACCTAGTTTGACATCCATGTGAGTTGGCATAATTCTATACATTGATTTTAAGAATACTTTTTCTAAACATTGGCCAGATTTTTAAGTTATGCTGCACAAACATAATGGATGACCGCATGGATAACACACACACACGGCAGGTCGGCATTATTTAATTCAGGTCGGGATCCACGCGTCCCATGTGAGTGCGCGGTCAACCAAGTGATCATTCATTATGTTCATTTGGCTTAACTCCAGATTTTTTACATATAGGCAAGTGTAAAATAAGGTGTACACAATGCCTAGCTTAATTCTTAATCAATGGTGTACACCTAACTTAATTCTTAATAAAATCCCGTATGGTTGGATAATTAATATTGTAAAACTATTCAGCCTTTAGAAATAATTCTTGCGTTCCTTATTCTTGCACTGAATCTTTGGTCGGGTTTTGGTTTGATATTTTCAAACTGTTTTCAATTTTATAAAACATTTCAAACGTGTTTGATTTGAAATTTTTAAAAATGCATTTTTGAAACAAGATTAAATTTATATTTTTAACGTTTTGAATATTTTGAGTGAAAATATTAAAACACTCAAAACATAAAAAAATGAAAGTAATCAAAATTATCCTTATTCCAGAGAGATGAAACTTCATGTAAGACTATAACGGGACTCTCATAAAACTCTCCATCATAATGCAATGTGATGTACATCTCAATGTCAACCAACATGAAAATCCCTATGCAATTAGAATCAATTTCCTTCGTATTTAGTCATTAAAGGTCAATCACAGTCTTTTAAAACTAAATATGTTTTTTCGAAACTCATTTTCAACCACACTCTCCTATAAAATAATTTTACACGTAAATCCAAATTTTTTTCATATTT
>CAIGRN010168456.1:0-20363 GCA_903798345.1 Fraxinus anomala | reverse complement strand
GTGCACTAATGATGTGATCATATGCAGGTATTCGCCCTAACATCCTACTCATAGCATGCATGTGTGCCAGTTGTTCGAGCTTGCCAGCCTCAGAATGAGGGGAGGGCGGCCTTGAGCTGTAATACCTCGGGAGCCAAACCTGCGATCCGTGAAACCAAGGCTGGATCCTTCTATCATATGGCATGTGGGTCTAAAATTGATTTGGGAATCCATATGTATAAACGAATTTTTGGATTGGCAATAGAGTCCGATCCTTGCCACACTCTAGTATTCCCGAGTTTGATCAGTGTGATTTGCAGATCTTCCAGAATGCAGATCCTACCAGAGAAGCTAGTGACGAGTGCAAGTGTTTCGATTAATCATATGACTATAGCCGCTCTTGACGCGTCATTCGACGACAAATACAGCAGTCGGCCTCTGAGAGATAAGAGGACGAAGTACCAGTTCATCCTCCTCCACATTTGGAGCCTATTATAGATACACAACTCCTAAGACAGATATTTGCCACTATGATGGAGAATATCCTAGCTATTCAGGTAGTGCAAAAGTCGATGATGGCCTTAGAATTGAGGGCATAGTCGAGAGACTCTACCAAATTATACAGGGTGCACCATTAGGGTGAGGTTCGATCTCTCGGACTTGCATAGAGAGAATGACTTGCTGACCAGACGGTTGGACAAATGCATGGGGAAAATAGAGGGCATACACATCATAGAGGAGGATATGTAAAGCCAAGTTGATGAGATGTATATCATAATGAGAGAGTTTTTAGCTCACGTCCTTCCACCTTCTCCGCCATCATCTTCAAACCCCTCGAGCTCGAGGATAGTTATGTCATTTTAGCCACCTCCTTCAGACGGGCTAGTGAAGTCCTTAGTTTTCCTCTTTGCCCTCATCTTTGCATTTATACTGTCATATTTTGATACATTAAGGAAAATGCTTGTTTTAAATTTGTGGGTGAAAATATCAATTATGCTTTGTTTTCAGGGGCGGATCCAGGCACGGGCTGGCCCAAACTACATCCCGTGCTCGCCCAAGCCCTGATCCAGTACTCTCCATTTTTTTTGGTTTAGCCCACTAAATAATATGGCCAGCCCGTGTCCATAAAAAAAATTGAAGAGTCAATTCCAATTTTTGGCCCAAACAAAATGTAACAGAATCAAACCCACAGAATCAATCTTGAAATGTAAGATTGAATTCAAACCCAAAACCTAATTTGTAATTTTTATTCAAAATGCCCGTCCAGCCATTTTCACTTCCATTTGCCAATACTCCATCGGCGCCATTACTCAAGTCTTCATTGGCCATATTGGCACTCTCGAACTGGCTGTTTTCTCTGTCGAAAACTCTGTCATCGCCTATTTTTCTTTCGGAGTCATGGTATACTATTTTTAGTTTTGAGTTCAATGTCAGTTTTAGGTGTTTTTGCCTTTTTGTAATATCTTGACTTGACCGGAGCTCGCCAAAAATGTGGTAGTAAAAGCTAGTTTATCTGAGGTAAACTAGCTCTGACACACTATTTTAAATCATCAAGTCTAAAAGTTTAAATTGTTTGAACAATTAGGAATTGGAAGTGCACTGGAAACTCTCTACGGACAAGCCGTTTAGTGTTTGAAATTGGGGCTTTTTAGGGTTTTCGATTTACTTGGGAAATTATGAATTGGTAATTGTATTTTGTATATTCATGACTGAAATTTATTTAATTCCATAATTTCCATTGTTCAATTAATGAAAATTACATTACTCGTGTAAAAAAATTTCTTTCTAAAATCTAATGCAAAATTCTTCTTCATTGTCAACAGGGGATTTTGTCAAGTGTCAATAGGATTAATTCCATAGACACATAGGAAAAGCGAATGCTTGAATACACCGTAGTAAGTCAAGTTGCTCATCTCTTTGCTTATTGTCTTGCCGGCAAAATATTGAATTGAATGTTTTTGCCTACTTGTCTAAGTTGTTTTGTTGACATGCTGTCTTGTTGGCATAATAATTGTTGTTATTGCCTTCCCGGCATCATGAATTATTTTTGTTGCTTTGCCAGCTTACTAAATTATATTTTGATTGTTGTTAGAGTAATATCATTTATGATTGATTTTTTTTCTCTTTTTTCTTTCAATTTTAAGAAATTGAAAATGGAAGGTCAACCACCTCTCAAGAAGAACAAGAACTTCTTTTCCTTCTTTCAAAGGGAAGATCGACCTACAAAAAGTACAACTTCTGATGGATTAACTCAAGATCAGCCTTTATTTCCACTAGAAATTGAACGACATTCATTTTCAAATATTAGCATTGAACGGGAACCATGAAAAAGAAAGCAAATACTTGAATTTCCTTTTAATTTGCAAGATGAGATTAGAGTAGCATATCTAAAGGCTGGGCCTTATCAACCAAAACTTGTTGAGTATCCAAAGACACAAGGAAAATTTCAGTATCGTTGTTTTCAGGCAATCAACCAGTTCCCGTGGCTAGACTATTCACCAATAACATATAGGGCATATTGTTTTTATTGTTATCTTTTTCGAAATGATGGAAATTCATCAAATTTTCGGCAGTGGTAACTTCTGGATATGACCAATGGAAAAGGGTCAATGATGGATTAAAATGTGCGTTTCTTACATATTTGCGATCATTAGATCATAATATGTGTAAAAGAAGAGCTAAAGATTTTATGAAACCGTCTCAACATATTGATAAAGTGATGCATATCGTATCAAATTCAGAAGTTGAGAAACGTCATTTACGTTTAAAGACTTCAATTCGAAGTGCTCGATGGCTAGCATTTCAAAGTTGTCCCTTCAGAGGTCATGATGAATCTACATCTTCATTAAATCACGAAAATTTTCTTGAAATGATAAAATTTTTGGCAGAAATGAATACAGAGATTGATCAAGTTGTTTTGAAGAATGCTCCAAAAAATGCCCAATACATTGCTCCGAGTATTCAAAAAGAAATCTTACACATAATGGAAAATAGAGTAAGAAGGATGATTCACGAAGAAATTGGTGATGGAAACTTTCGTATTCTTGTTGATGAAGCACAAGATGCATCTAAGAGAGAACAAATAGCCATTATTTTGAAGTTTGTGAATCGTCAGGGTATTTTGATGGAACGCTGCTTTGATATCAAAAGAATTAGTGACACTACATTATCAAATCTTAAAAATGAGATTTTAAATGTTCTTGCTCAACATGAACTTGAGGTGGGAAAAATGAGAGGCCAGGGATATGATGATGCTAGTAATATGCGGGGCACTTGGAATGGATTTCAGGCATTATTTCGTAGAGACTGTTCGTATGCGTATTATGTTCATTGTTTTGCTCATCGATTGCAATTGGTATTGGTTTATGTAGCTAAAGAAGTTGATGTTATTTGGGAATTTTTTCCTCATTTGGACAAAATTGTCAACATTATCACTTACAGAGTTACAATCTGCTCAAAGAAACGAAATTGAGCATATGTTAGCTACTGGGGAGTGTGAGTTGGGAAGAGGAGCAAATCAAGTTGGTAATTTACAACGATCACGAGCAACTCATTGGAGTTCTCATAATGACTCTATAAAGAGCATGATAGATATGTACAATGCAACTTGTAAGGTGTTTGAAAATCTTAATGTCCATTGTCCAAATGGAAGATTTCAGGGCGAAGTTCGTGCACTTACAAACATTTGAAAAGTTTTGATTTTGTGTTCAGTTTGCATTTAATGCATAACATCATGAGAATAACCGATGCTCTTTGTCAGACTCTGCAAAGGAAATCTATAGACATCTTGGCTGTTATGAGATTTGTTTCTACTACAACAAAGCTCCTTAAAAAATTGAGAGATGATGATTGGGAAGAATTTCTTCAGGAAGTGAATTTTTTTTTTGCTCAAAACATGATATTGAGATACCCGACTTTGAAAGTTTGTTTAAGGTTGGTCTTTGTCGTTCTCGTGACCAAATTACAACAAAGAATCGTTATCACTTTGATGTTTTCAATGAAGCAATAGATTTCGTACTAATGGAATTAAACACAAGATTTAATGAGACATCAGTTGAACTTCTCACACTCATTGCAGCTTTAGATCCTAGAAATTCGTTCGAATCATTTAGCATTCGTGATATTTATACACTTGCTGAAAAATCTGCATTCTATCCTCCAGATTTTTTAAAGCAAGATATTCGTACTTTGGAATATGAATTGCGACATTTTGCGCTAGATATGAAGAGCGACTCTCGATTTCAAGTATCTACACTTGTTGAGTTATGTCGACAGTTAACTCAGAGTAGCAGGTCAAAGACTTATATTATGGTTACTCGATTGATTCGTCTTGTACTGACTTCACCTGTTTTTACTGCGACTACTAAGCGAGCATTTTCAGTAATGAAACACGTGAAGACTGATCTTCGTAATAGAATGGAGGATGAATTTCTTGGTAATTGCATGTCACTTTTCATCGAACGAGAACTTGCTCAAACGATAGATATAGATTCTGTTGTAGATGAATTTTGTGTTTTAAAACCTCGTCGGGAACAACTTCAAATTAAATGAATTTGACTTTAATTTATATATGAATTTATTATATCGACTTTTAAATTTTATCCCGTGCGCGAAAAATTCCTGGATCCGCCCCTGTTTGTTTTTATTGCTTTTACGTGCTTGTTCATGTGTTTGTAGTTTAGTTTAAAAAATGAAAAAATGAAAAAATAAATAAATTCTTTTCATCTTTCTTATTGCTTTTGTGTGCTTATGTTAGAGGTGGCAATCGAGCCGAGTGGCTCGTCGGCTCGACTGCTCAGCTCGTAAAAAAGTGGCTCGGAGGCCAGCTCGCTCCGAGCCAACTCGTCCAAAATCGAGTTTTTTTTAAAGGCTTATCTTATTAATATAAAAAAAAAAAGACAAGCTCGCAAGCCGAAGTTCGGCTCGACCCAAGTGCCACGAGCTCACGGGCTACGAGCCGAGCTTGTGGGTAGATGGGCCGAGTCGGCTTGGCCCATTGCCACCACTAGTAGCCAGCTCGACCCATAGCCAACACTAGCTTATGTGGGTTAGATAGTGTTGTCAACTATGGTGTATATATTGGAATCATGGGTTAGACTATAAATTGTGAAAAAGTTGATTGTTGGGTTGATTTGTGCTTATTTATGTACACTTGACATTATTTTGCACAAAAGATTTGTGTTTTGCATCATGAAGAAATACTTTGGTTCATATGATGGAATAGGTTGAAAATAGTGAAATTTAGTTGATAAACCTGAAAAATCACTACAATATACATCTTAACCCAATTCTAGTATAGTTTGGGGTGACTAAATTGTGAGAAATGTATTTTGTACACTTAAATTAGGCAATAAATAAGATTAATTACTTTGAATTTTGATGAATTATTGCTTAATTATGTATATATTTAGTTTATTATGTGAAACTCAGTTCAAATAGAAGGCATTAGACAAAAGGAATGAAAAATGGGTAAAATGGAGGAAATCCAAAGTTCGGGGATTAAAGTGAAAATATCCATAGTTAATATGGGCCTCATATCGATGATTGGAAAGTGTTAGAATGCTAATTGGATGTAACTAGAAATCAAAGGAGTGAATCATTGAATCACCAATCAGTTTCTAGTTGCACAAGTTATGCGTTAGATTCTCAGTCTCATATTGAGACTCATTTTTCGCATAGCAAACATTCGAATGTGAAAAATACTACTTCTAGAATAATAGTTGCCGTTCGAATGTGAAAAATGCTACTTCTAGAATAATTGTAGCCCTTTGAGTTGGCTTCTAATTCAATTTAAATCAGCTTAATCGAATATTGAAAGAGAAATTTATGACAAAAATACTAACAGTTGCGCAGAGACATAACAATGTGCGACGCGTGGCAACTTTTCTTATTTCATTGGAACTCTTTTGAAATCCAATTTGAATGTATTTTTTTCACCTAATTTCACCATATATAATACAAGATATGAGTATCCATTGAAAAAACTCTCTTTAGCCTGTTAATACACATTCACATCATTAAAGTTATCAAAAACAAGAGGCAAATTAGTCAAGACGCATTTTATTTGCTGTTTTCAGTTTTGCAACAAAATTAAAAACATGTTTGATATGATATTTTTCAAAATTATTTTTCGAAAATAAGAATAAAGTTGTAACATAAAACTTAAAACGTATTATTGATGTTTCTAGTATTTTCAGTGAAAATTTTGAAAACATTCAAAATATGGAAAATGAGCATTTAAATATAATTTTATTTGAATAAAATTTTTAAAAATATAAATATAAATTTCTAAAAAATAAAATTAAAAAGTAAAATTCATAAAAATAAATTCTAAAAATAAAGTTGATAAACTAAAAAAACAAAATAAAAATTTTGAAAAAAATAAAATCTAAAATTCTGGAAATTTAAAATTATAAAAAATTCTAGAAAAAATAGGTTAAAACTCTTAATAATTATTTACATAAAAAATATGAAAAATTATTTAAACAAACATAGATAAAAATATTTTCAGTCGACATTATTAATTTTTTTTTTATTTCCTATACTTTGAACTCAATTTATCATTTACTTTTATTTTACTTTTGTAACGAGAAAAATATTGTAAGATTCACTAACGTTAAAATGTGTATATTACTAGATAATATATTAATATAAAATTGTTCTATTTTTATTGAATAATCAAATTTCATGGAATAAAATGTCATAATATTTTTTTTCAAAATTTCAATCCAAATGTGTTTTCTAATTTCCTATTTTGAGAAATAATTTTCAAAATGAATAACCAAATGTATTTTTAACAATCTTAAAACAGACTTGAAAATGAGCTTAAAACTGAAAACACGAACCAAACGGGCCCTTATATTTTGAGAGACAAAATCAAATCTTAGCAAGAATTGAAGGTATTATATCAAGAAATTGAAGATTTAAACCTTGAACTTCAATATCAATATCTTTTGCATTATTTCATGATTTGGGTGATATTTTTCTGTTATTTTTCCTATAATTTATATAAAATCATGTTATACTAAGTCCGCTTTTGTATTGAATGAAGATGAACCATATTGTTTATTTATTTTAATTCAAGACTAATAATTTAGTATTGCTTATGTTTCTTGATTATTTTTGTATTTTTATTGTATTATTTAATTTCTTGATTACCAATTAGATAATTAGTTGCTTGTTGTAGTATCAGGAGACTCACGATAAGTTTAAAATGCGGCAAGGATAGCACACGGATGATAGATATAATCTAAAATTTAGTTTATCTGGAAAAATAAAGTTAAATATCTTAGTTTTATCAATTGTCAATAATGTATAAATGGAACTCGATTACATAATTGAGAATTTGGGACAATACTTTATCTCATCAAATCTATTACTTATCAATAATCTCGTAAGGTTGCGGGTTTCACTTGACTGGATTACTGTAGGGATGCATTGAGATAAATAGAGATTTTATGTGTGAAAACTTTTGTGTGGATTGTCTAAAGTTAATAAGATTAAAATTAGGTGAAAATCTTAAGTTAGATGTCGATTTTTTAGAATGAGTGTTTAATAAGGGCCATTGCACTAATAATTATATAAAAAGGGAAAAAGCTACCATGAGTTATTAGTGAACGCCACCCTATAAAAGATCCAAATGAGGACAATTATTGAAAATTCCATAAAGAAAACTCAAAAAGGGATCAAGCTAGTACATAAAACAAAATATGCACAGCAATTATGAAAAAGCAGATGCATGAAATGGAAGATGCCCTACATACTTTGATTAATCCCCGAACACTTATTTGAAAGAATTTGACTTTTGATAAGATATAATTAGCCTAGTTGAGTCTTAGGGGTTAAAGTAGTCAAAATATAGGAGAATCTTATTTGTTAAAGTGTTGACTTTCAACTAGTAAAAATTTATCCAAACTTGAGTAGGTGGAGATTAGTATTGTATAAATTCAACTTTAGATCACAAATTGGAAAAAGAGTAAAAAATAATAATAATAAGTTTGGAGTGTGTATCTCACGAAAGAAAAAAGGATAAATTTGACCATTGAAGGTTGGGAATTGAAACAAGTTTGAATTTATGGTGCTCTCCATGAGTCTTCATACACACATGTTAGTTTTGCATTTGATATGTATAAGTTGATTCAAACTTTGTGATTTTGATGTTATTCATAGTTTTGACATCGAAATTCTAACCAACGATAGGTTATCTAGCCAAATTTTATTTAAGTTAGGTTATATTTTGTTTGAGAACAAACTCTGTTCAACTTTGATAGTGATTGATAAGCGCATTTTATGAATTTATCTAAGCTGTTAAATTAGAATTTTTTTTGGTTATTTTAATGAATTATGGTTTGATTTTGTGTAATTGTGTTTGTTAGGTAAACCTCGATGCAAATGGCGGAACTGGATGAAATGAATGAAAAATGGAAGAAAATGAAGGAATTTAAAGTTTGGGGACCAAAATGCGATAAGTTTATTCGGACCTTGTATCGATGATTGGATGATGCTAAAACCAATTAGACAAGAACAGAAGGCAACAGATTGAAAAAAATGAAGAAGAACCTAAATGCACTCTGGAGAATGTTCAGGACCAATTTGTAAAATTGGTTATGCATATCCAAGCGCAAGCATGGACATCCAAGCCTTACATTTGCAAGGCCCCCAATTGAATTAACTAAGCCAAAATTTGCTCTATCATGCGTGACATGGCAGATAGCCATGCACACGCATGGCTCTAAAATTAGGCGAAAGGGTCAGTTTCCTTATTTTGATCTAACTCTTTATGGTATGATTTTCTAGCCTCTACTGAACATACTTGAGGCTGTCAAGAATGTACCTTGCAACCATATAATGTTGAGAAGAATTCTAGCAAGAGATTACTAGGCAAATAACAAAAGACATTGAAGATTCAAAGATCACATTCAATATTCAAGACAAAGAAGTTGATTTTTATGTAATTTGTACACAAACATGTTGGCTAATTTCGATGAAGATGAGACCACTGGTTATTTATTTCTAATTTTAAGACAAGTGGGTTAGTAAATTATCTTGTTCTTGATTAATCATGCATGATTATTTCGTTATTTTATTTCTTGATTGCCAATTAGTTAACTTTTTGTTTATTGTAGTGCTTAGAAGCTCACAATAAGTTTAGAACACTACATTTATGGATTGCACTTGCTAGCATCGTTTACCATTTATGGACGGCAAGAAACTGGAAAATTTTGAGGTTCTTAGACCACATGTTGATTGTGTTGTTAGGCGGATTAAAACACACGTATACAAAATTAAGTTTTCTTTGTATTCGAATGTTTTGATTCAATATGAGTCTATGGCAATAGGTCGCTAAATCTTATCATTTGTACATCTTTTCATTTTGATTGCCCGCGAATGTCCGGTGTACTTGTATACGTACTTCATTTGTGATTGTCCGGGTATGCCCGGAGTACTTGTTTTGCATACTTGATTTGTGATTGCCCAGGAATGCTTGGTGTACTTGTACATGGTTTTGATCGATATAATTCATTTTTACCGATTAAAAAAAAAAGAACACTACATAATTAACACACGACCAATAGGTGTTAGCAATAACATGTATGGCGTATGCAATCTCGTATGATAATCGTGTGATTGAATACATTTCTTTGCATATGAATTCAGACTAGGAATAAAATCAAATTGGGTCGGGTCGTGCTTAGATAGGTTTGACTTATCTTGAAAAAGAAAGTTAAATACAATTGGATTATTGAATATCACGAACGTATGAATAACATCACACTACATAAGTTAAGAATTGAAAATAGATACCAATAAGTGGATTATGAAATCCATTACATTCATTCTATAATTCGACGTAAACCAACGTATTTTACATAACTCATAGCATAACTTAGGATAATTACAAACCAACAATTTCTTTTGTGATACTTACATTGAATTTGATGGAAAACTAGTACAATGTAATTATAATTTATTTCTCGTGAAACGATAACTCAACTAATCACATTATTACTTGTCAATGATTCAGCACGCTTGCGGGATTTATCTAAGCAAGGATGCTACATCTAAAGATGTGATATTTATATGAAGCTAAAGTAAGAATGTTTATGTCATAAATATTGAATTTGAAAGTGACATAAATTGTTTATCAAGTTTTAAAGTGAATCCTTTATTGTGGCATAGAATAATAGGTCATGTTAGCATGGACCTACTTTCAAAAATTTTCAAAAATTGCTTTGTTAAAGGTTTGCCAAATTTGAAATTTGAAAAAGATAAAATTTGTGATACATGTCAATTTGGAAAATAAGTAATGAGTTCTTTCAATCTTAAGCAACACTCTTCAACTAAAAAATATTTACAACCTCTCCACACGGATCTTTTTGGATCATCTAGAATAACAAGCTTAAGTGGTAAATATTATACATTCTTCATTGTCGATAGTTTTTCTATATTTACTTGGTCCTTTAAATGTATTTAAATATTTCTATAAAAATGTTCAAAATAAAAAAAGATACATTATTACTACCATTAGAAGTGATCATGGAGGAGAATTTGAAAATATTGCATTTGATGAGTTTTGCAAAATTAATGGATATGAACATAATTCTTTGGCACCTAAAACTCCTCAATGAAATTGTCTAGTTGAAAGAAATAATTGCATACTGCAAGAAATAGGTTGGACTATGTTAAATGAAAATGGTTACCAAAATATTTTTGGGCCGAAACCGTTATTACATTGTAAATAGAGTTTTGATTGATCGAAAGAAAACAAATACTTCATATGAATTATGGAAAAATAGAGTTTCTTATATTATTTATTTAAAAGTTTTTTGCTGTAAATATTTTATTTTAAACACAAAAGAAATTTCGAAAAAATTTGATTCAAAATTCGATATTGAAATTTTTCTTGGATATACATCTTCTAGCGAGGCTTATAGAGTTTTTAATAAGAGAACTTTAATTGTTGAAGAATCCTTATATGTAATATTTGATAAAGTTGATCCTCTTGATCGGGAGAAATATATTAATAATGATGCAAATCTGGAGGTTCCTTTTGAGCAAATGAATATTCAATATCAAAATAAGAAAGATCCTAAAAAATTTGAAGATCAACATGAGAAAGAAACAAATGTGCAACAAGATGAAGTAGAATCTCCCGAAGCACAAAGTGATCCATCTCTTACTAAGGAATGGGGTTTCTTTCTTCTCTTCCCAAAGAACTTATCCTTGGTGATCCATCCAAAGGCGTAACTACTAGAACTTCTACTCGAATCTTCATAATAATTGTGCTTTTATTTAACAAATTGAACTAAATAATTTCAAATAAGTCGAATTTGATAAATTTTGTATTATAGTTATGCAAGAAGAACTAAATCAATTTGAAAGAAATTATATTTGGAATTTAGTTGTTAGACCAAGTGATCAAACCGTTATCGGTAAAAAAAGGGTTTTCCAAAATAAACGAGATGTAAATTGTATAATTATGCATAATAATAAGGCTAGATGAGTGGCTCAATGTTACAATTAAGAAGTAAGCATAGACTTTGGAGAAACATTTGCACAAGTTGCCACATTAGAATGCATTCCCATGCTTCTTACTTTTGCTTGTCATAAAGGATTTACTCTTAATTGAATGGACATCAAAAGCGCATTCTTGAATGGTTTTATTCAAGAAGAAGTATTTGAAGAACAACACCCCGATTTTGAAAATCACAAGTACTCGAAAATGTGTTTCAACTTAGAAAAACTCTTTATGGTTTAAAGTAAGCTCCTAGAGTATGGTATGAAAGATTAAACAATTTTTTTTCTTTTAATTAAATGGTTTTCTATGGAAAAAGTAGATACTACATTTTTTTATCATACCAAAAAGGATAATTTGATTGTTGTGTAAATTTATGCTGATGATATTATCTTGGTGCTACTAACAGATCCCTTTGTGAAGAGTTTTCGAAGCGTATGAGCAAAGAATTTGAAATGCGCATGATGGGGGAACTCAAGTTCTTCCTTGAGTTTCAAATCAGACAAAATAATGATGGAATTTTCATTAATAAAACTAATTACACCATGGACATCTCAAAAAAATTAAATGGAATAATAAAACCAATAAATACTTCAATGAGTTCATAAATCAAATTGGACAAAGACGATCAAATTACATTCATAGACATAACCAATATTGAGGTATGATCGGATTCCTTCTTTGCTTAACCACTAGTAGACCCGATATGATGTTTAGTGTATGTTTATGTGTATCTTTACTTAACACCTTTGTGCTGTTAATCGAATTTTTAGATATATTAGTGGTACTAGAACTTTAGATCTTTAGTATCCTAAGGGTACTAGTGTTGATTTACTTATCTATTCGGATACCGATTAGGCCAATTACACAATTTAAGGTAAGAGCACAAGCGGAACTTGTCACTTTCTAGGCTTTGCACTTGTATCATGGTTTAGCAAGAAGCAAAATTTCGTTACACTGTCTACCGTCGAAACTAAATATATCTTGGATGTTAGTTTTTTTACTCAAATTTTATGGATGAAATAATTTCGATCACGTACCTATCATGTATTATAACAATAGTACCATAAACTTGCCAAAGAATCTCATGTTGCATTCTTGAAACAAGTACATTGAAATTAGACATCACTTTGTTAAGAAATCACATACAAAAGGGAGATAATGTACTATAATTAGTGAATACGAAAAGGCAATTGGTCAACATTCTCACTAAACCTATACTATTGGATAGATTTTCATATATTCGAAGAGGTTTGGAAATTATTGATGAATCCGAATTATGTGGCTAAATTGAATTCATACTAACTGCTTTTGTATGATTGATTTTATGTGCATCATTGATTAAAATTTATATGTTAAAGATTTGTTAAGAACTTGATCTAATTGCATGATGTTCAAAAAATTTTCATTTTCATCAAACTTTGGAGGAATGGACGATGGGTTGAGATCTCTGATGAACCGAACATATCGATTGTATGAAGATTTTTCCCATATCTATTTTTAGGCATAGATCTAGACCTTCGATCTACCGGTTGGGCAGAAAGCTTTTTCAGGTTTCTAAAAAAATTTCAGTCAAACAAACAGGTCCATAGGTCGACCAAAAAATCATTGATCCATTTTTTTAATCTCAAGTTTCTTCAATTTTCACAACTTATTTCTCTTTTCTCTTCTTCTCCTCTCTAGATCTCTTTCTAGATTCACAAAATCAACTCCATATCTTCAAATTCTTCAGTAATTTCAAAAACTCATCTCATTCACATTCAAAGTTTCTCAAAATCCTTGATTGTCGTCTATTAAAACTCTTAAATTTCTACCTTTGGATGTGTTGACTTATGGTTGATTATAACCTTCAAGTTTTAATTATAACAAACAAGTTAATCATGTTTTCTAACAATTAAATTTAAAGAGATTATAGTCTTCAAAGCATCCAATGATAAATTGATCTATTTCCGTAAAAAGAAATTAAAAGACAAATATCAAAGAAAGATCAAGAGTTTAAGAGTCAAACGTAAACAAAATTAAAAAATAAATCAATCAATCAAGATGAGAGCCTAAGAATCAAATTTTGAAGCAAGATCAAAGTCTAGATTTCTTAGTTCAAATGTAAAAGTACTAATACTTTGATCTTTAACAATGAATAATAAAAGTTCAAAAATTACTTTTTGCACTAAAAGCTATTTTGATTATTACTTGCATAAAATGTCTCGATCAAAAGTAAAATTGATTTTCAAAATGATGTTTGAACTTAGATCATATTTTTAAAATGTTATTTACCTTGAAAACTAGTTTAAAAATACCTTCCAAAAGTTTACATTTTTCATAATCTTCAAATCGGATCAAATAAAAAGGGAAAAATAGACCAAAAATGTCGGACGTCTAGTCTGAGCATGCGAACGTCTAAATGCTTGTCCAGATTTCCAGAAAGTTTTACAAAATCTTTTTCTATAAATTCGTGAAAGGCGAACGTCCAGTTGATGCAACGGTCGAAATTTTGACATCATATGCATAACAGCTATTTTGGTCGTCTGGTTGGTTGTCCGGTTCAACGGAGTATTTTGTTTTTTGAGCTCTATAAATACTTTTACTCTTTCCATTTTTAATAAGAGTTTCAAGAGTATTAAGTAAGATATATTCTTTGAAAGAATTATTTGAGGCTACATTGAATTCATTTTGTTTATTTCTTTGTATCAAAAACTTTGATTGATTCAAACTCTTTTCATCATCTTCATCAAAAAAATTCATATCTCTTTTTGTACTTAACTCATTTCTGTCATTCATAGAAGAGAGATATATTTTGAAAAAAAAAATTAAACTTACAATGTATCTATTACTTCTACTTCTCTATATCAAAACTTTGATTAATTGAATCAAACTTGTAAAATCATAGTATTCATCAAAGTTTATCATATCTTTTTTGGTTCTTAATTTATTACCATTATTCTTTAAAAGAGAGATATATTTTGAGATGATTTTTGAATTTAAATTGCATTTAATTCTTCTTCATCTTCTCATTGAAAATTTTTTATTGATTGAATCTAATTTTTAATTATCAATTCATCAAAGTTTTCAACTAACACTTGAACTATTATTTGTTACTATCTATTGAAGTATTTGCCTCTCTTAGTACTTAATTTGTTTGTTTCATTTTTCAATAGAGGAATTTCATTGTAAAATCATTTTGTTATACCTGTTGTTTATATTGAAGTCCCGTAAAGTTCAATATTATACAAAGATTGATGCACATTATTTGCAAGTCACCGGAAGCATTGTAAACTGTTGGATTTCACCATAAGTTAATCAATATAGTGAAAATGTCTTGTTCATGCCGGAGAGTTTGGTAACATATGACGTAGATCATTGTTTTGTATCGAACCTTCACAATTATATCGTTTGCATCATCTGTTCCATTTTACATATCGCTTTTATATTTGTACTTATTATTTGAATTAATTTATTTAGTCTTTACTTGTTTGAATTTAAATTAATTTTTCGAAAAAGTTTTAAAAACAAATTCACTCCTTCTTGATTAGTTATTCTTGGGCTATTATGGTGGTCATCCAAACCCTAACTTTCGAAATCCCATTATCTTTATCGATCTAAACATGTCTAGAGTAAAAATGACAAGCAAGAGAACAAAGAGGTCCGAGAGGGAATCGAATCCTTCATCCGATTAAGAATCCCAATTGTCGAAAAATAGGTTCAACAAATGTCAAATTCTTATTAGTAAGACTGTTGGTTTCACCTCTTTTCAAATCGAAGAATATTTCATAGGGATCCATACCTACTTTAAAAGAAAAGGCTTACCCAAAACGTATCAAAGAATTTTACAAAAATATGAACTACATTCCAGGTATGGACATCGTTTGTTTTCTTAAAGGGAAAAGAATCAAAATTACTAAAAACCTCATTCATACATTACTTGAGCTTTGAGGATTGTGAAAATCGAGTGTATTGCCATATGATGCATCCCATTTTTAAAGGTTATGAACCCGCTGATGCTTGTAGTAGAGTCATCGACAAACCCTTTCAAAATACGTTCAAATCTACTTACTCTATTGTGAAAAGTTCTACACAACATAATTGCTCATGTTGTAGTTCCTAGGAAAGGTCACCTAGGTAAGGTTAATCACTTTCATATTTTCTTTCTTGACTCGTTCATGGTAGGACATAAAATCGATTTTCCTTTATTGTTATCCGTCACATGAACAATTCCATTTCGTCATTGGAGTCAAAGCTTTACCATATGGCATGCTTCTCACCAAAATCTTTGAACATTTTGAGGTGCCTTTGAATGGTGAGAGTTCTATTTGTCAACGTCTTACTAGCACCATTAGCATTAACACTCTTAAAAGGGTGAGAATTGTTAAGGACAAAGGACAACGGGGTGGCAAGAATTAAGAGATTTGATATGGAGTCGGGGCCCTCGACTTTACCTTTTGAAAGGGAAGAAGGTATTGAAGGTGATGATTAAGAAGAAGAAGATGCATTGATCCTTCCTATTTCGAGCCCTTCTCATAACATTCCAGGCTTGAGTGTTCCACTTTCTTTCTCTAGTTTCATTTTTTTCTGAGGATCACTACAATCTCTTGTACAGCCATATTAATGGCTTACAAAATTTTGGTCGATATGATAATCTCATTCTTTCTCTAGTCATGCTCGTCTCAACTTAGCCTTTCCTCTTTCGCCTCCTTCTCCTCCTCCAGAGTACTAGATTTTTTTAGTGTTACCATTTTGCTTTTGGTTTATTTATTATGGAACCATACTTATGGTCCTTAAACAATAGATGTACTTTTGACATTTCATCAATTGTGCTTTGATGAACATTTTCCTATGAATGTGATGATTATTCTCTTGTCTAGGCTGACATATGTTTGACATTTTGTGTTTAATTGAAGGGGAATATTATTCCTTCATGTGGGAGACTTATTGTTTTGATCATATATGTCGCACTCTTACTCTCACACGTGTTATCATTTTGCTTATGCTGAAGGAGGAAATGAGTGAGATAGATTTTATATGATTTGAATGATCAAATGATATACTTCATTTGTTCTATTATGTGATATACTTTAAATGGATGGGAATTGGCTTATAAAAGATAGGGAAAATATATGTTAAATTTAAGATTTTTATTCTTTATCAATTGTTAATATTACTTTGCAAATCATCTTATTTGTTATAATCAAAAAGAGGGAAATTGTTGACATATGGTTGATTTAAACTTCAAATTTTGATAACAACAAACAAGTTAATCTTATTTATTAATAATCGAAGTTAAGTGATCATAGTCTTCAAAGCATTCAATTATAAATTGATTGAACGTTATCAAAAGATCCAAAATCAAGATTATCATTACAAAGTGGAGTTTTAAATTCTTAATCAGTTAAGCGGCACTCATTCCTAGCTTGGTTGGTAGCGAAAAGGAAAGCTACTGGCTCGAAAGCATTTTGACATGAACTCCAAGACCTGGGTTTTAAACTTGCCCCAACTTATCCCCCAATGACTTGAATCTCATAAAGAAGGTCAAGATCGAAGTCACGTCTTTCAAGCGTTCAAGACAAAATCCTTCAAAGTTAAGACCTTAAAAAGCCATTTTAAGAGAAATCAAAAGGAACTAATATTTTAAGCTTAAGCAATGAATGATAAAAGTTTTTAAAAAAAAAAAAAAACTATTTTATGCACCAAAAAATATTTTGATATCACTTGCACAAAATATTTTAATCAAATTTAATTTAATTTTCAAAATAATATTTGAATTTAGATCATATTTATAAAGTATCATTTATTTTTAAAAACTAGTTGAAAGCAATTTCCAAATAAAAATAGTGTGAAAAGAAGGCCCGGTTCGAAGTTGTTCATGGGCCTCCGCTTGAACCTCCAAAGTTAAAGGTACATGTACCATTTGATCCCTATCAGTTTTTCAAAACATTTCAGATCAAGACAATTCTAACAGACTGGTCAACCGAACTTGGAGATCCTCCATTCGAGCATCATATGATTTACCTATACCACCTAATTCTAGCTCTTCTCTGAGGACTTCTACTTCATCCTCGACTTTAATCATGAAGTCAATGGAGTGGGACAATTGTGCACAAATTTCATCTTCACTGAATGCCACTTATTCATTTGGCCCTATCATGATTTACTATTTCTCTCTTCATGCTCTTCTTCTATATTTGTTGTTTCCAAGATTTGCCATTCGGAGGCCATTTTAACCAACTGGCCTAATTGATTTTTCACCTATCTTTAGATTATCTTCGACTTTGAAAAGATTCTTGAAGTGTTGTATTCTTTGAAATGATTATTGTTCACCCTGAAAAACGTATTTTAGTCATGTGCATGAATTAAGATATAGTGTCTTCAAATCTTTTGAATGCTTCTTCCCATGTGTTGCTTTGGTCATCAAAACTTATTTGGGTTTCCATCCTTTGCACAACGAATTAGTCTTCTATAAGCATGTTATCTTCATCAACTCGATTACACTTTGCACTTGAAAGTTGCGACAATCCCATAATACTCCCAGTGGTAGGTTATTCTCATCATTATACTTCTTTGAATTAAAGTGGTTAAAGATTTCTCTAAATTTGGGATCCCACATCTTGATTTGCTTCCAATATTTTGCTTACCTTTTATTTTGTCGCAAAAATCAAGAAAAATAAATAGATCAGTCGTAAAAATAAAAACAAAAATCGAAAAAGTAAAAAAATAAAATCAAATTAAAGCTAGAATTAATTAAAAACTAATTAAATAATTTTATCCCCTATAACAACGCCAAAAACTTGACCGATGTAATTCCTTCACGTGCACAGTATTGTACCCAAGTAATAAAGTAGCAAATAAATCATCGTTCTCAAGAAAACTAAGTACTTAATTTAATTTCTAATTAATTTCAACTTTAATTGAATAGCAAGATTAGTTTGGACGAGTTTATATTAACATCCTAATATATTTATCCAAAACTAACTAATCTAACGAATTAATTGAAGCATTTATGAGACTTAAGTAATCGATAAATACTAGAATTAAGAATCCCCTAATTTCATCCATTTTAATATCAATCCATGATTTAGACACACATATTTGGATATGAAAATTAATGCTTCTAATTTCTTTAATAATCTCTCTCGAATAAAACTAAACATATTAGTATATCTCTATGAAATGGCTAACATGTAGAAAAGCATATCACAAGAACACCATGAAAGTCATGCAAAGCATAGTAGTACATCTGCATCCCTATTGGACTTTACGATGATTGTTACTATGTGTCAAATTCATATTCCTTCTCTCGAATATCAATAGAGATAACATAACAATTTAACTAGCGATCAATTAACTGTAAAGTATTAAGTACATAATAGTCATGCACAACCTAATACATGCTTTAATGCCAAAATATAGAAATAAATATTAAAACTTGAAAAGTAGATTTCAACGTTATCATATCATCTATACAATTAGTCAAGAATTAAATTAATTACAAGAACACAATTTAAATGATACAACATCACCGGGAATTGAATAATTAGAAAGAAGATGGAGGGAGATCTTGAAGCTCTTGATCTCTTCAATGATTCGTTAATCAACACCATTTTGATCCTTAGTATTCTTCTTCAATCCAAGAAATAGATGTATAAAAGTAGGGATATATGTGTTTAGTAACAAGCTTTCATAAAGTTTTGAATGGATAAATGAAATTATGGAACAAAGCTTCCTTCTTTGGCTCTCTGAAATATTTATGAAATTCAAACCTTAAGAGCCTTTCTTGTGTATAACACGTGTATAATGAATCCCTTGCACTTCTTTGGTTGTTGGATGAATAATCATATTCATAGACTAATTAATTGAGGTCTAATTTCGTGCCCAAATGTGAAACGAATCAGAATTTGAGTCATAATAAAAGTTTTGGAAACTTGTAATTCGGCCACTGGACTTCAATTGTGCGATAACACAAGTATAGGGACTGTGATCGCATATCTTTGATACTATTGGTGCTATTTCTGCAATTTCCTTGTTTGCGATCTCTATCCCCAAGTATTTTGTGCAATCGCATGGGTCACTGGACTTACATTGTGTGCGTTTAGATCCCTAAATAATAGTTTTTGTTCTTTTCATTGTCCTTTGACTTTAGTCCTATACAATTTAGTCCTCCACATTCCAAAATCATTAGTAATTTATCGGATGAAAGCTTCGGAAATTTAAAATTAAGTCCTCAAACTTTCAAATGTTGGATTTAACTTTCGAAACTTTTGAATTTCATCCAATTACTTCATTAATACTTCTAATTGGTCAATTTCAACCCTGTTGATCTTTAAGTACTTCGAATCAATTCAAATAAGCTCTAAATCTATCTATTTCACACAAATTTCATCATGTGCATTCAAATTTGGGGGATTTTTTCCCCTACAATTATCGTATTTTACACCAAATTAAGTAGATATCCACTCAATTCAACATAAAAAATTAAGTAGATAAGTTATAAATAAGTGCATAATGTGTACTTATCAAAATGAATTCGAGAAATTTATGTTCTATTGTTTTAACAATGTAGAGATTAAGAATATCGAACGATGTGGATGCGTCATTGTATGTTATTCTAGAAAAGCCTCAATTCAAGAAGCTAGTTGTACAATTCTCTTGCTAAGAATAAGTTGTGAACTAAAAATAAACCACTTGCATTGATACAAAAATAATATTATGTAGCACCAGTCTACACATTTTTTATAAGTACTAGTAAGACACACGTGCAATACATGTGTCATAATATAGTTGGCTATATGATAGCGTAAATATATAAAAAAAAATTTTTCTTAAGCATTAGTTACATTAAACTTAAAACACTCAAAATGATGATAGGTAACAAAAATAA